>QANY01000287.1:0-93083 GCA_003255025.1 Datisca glomerata | reverse complement strand
AGAGAGAGAGAGAGAGAGAGAGAGAGAGAGAGAGAGAGAGAGCCGTCTAGCTTAATTCCGAAGGAATTGATTCTTACTCCAGTGTTTGCTTTCAGGTACTCTCACTCCCTAACCGATCTATATGATTGTGCTTCATCATTTTCTGTTTAAGCTATTTTGTTTTTAATATTTGAGGGATCATAGTCTATTTTCGTGGCTCTTTGTTTATTTAGGCTCTGTTTGTTTACTTGGAAAGTTGCGCCAGTGAAAATGGCAGCATTCTTCGGAGATTATAGCATATGTTTCATGTCGTTTGTTTCGTCTCGTCTGTTGTTTTTCTTTGTTTCTCATGGCTCCTTCTGCCTTCTGTTTGATTTAGTAAATGTTTCCTCGATTCTTCTGTTTCTTCACATTTTACGTGGCTATCTACTCTTCACATTTTTCTGGCGGACGAAATATTTTTTGTCAAAAGGAACTTCATAACCAAAAAAAGAGATTACAAGGAAAGAAGCTCAGCATTTCAAAAGATCCACCTAGGAATAGGACTTACCAGGAATAGGACCTAGGAAGCTATACTGAGCTATCTTCTGAGCAGCAACATTATGCAACTTGGAAACAAGCTTAGAAATGGATAAAAATTTATAGTCATTGCTACAATATCATGCAAAATGGGTTCCACTGTTTTCCAAACATCTTTTGGATTTGCTTTTCAAGATTGACTCGAACTTGTGAATCGGAAAATCTTGTATTCTTTCTCCATTGCACAACCTTTTTCCTTGTGAACTCAAGTTTTTTTAAGCACCGAGACTCGGCGAGCATCTTGACCCATTTACAACCATCCCGAAACAACTGCTTCCATACGTGCATTACACTTGCACACATCTTCCATGAAACCTGAACAGTTGAAGGGTGTTAGCGAAGATTGGAGTTGGATCAGTTTGTAAAAGAAGGGTTTTGTTGTCAGAACCTCCTTTTGGAATATGAAAAATTACACGACCTCCCTTCCATTTAGTTTTAATTACATCGTCACCCATATATTAAAAATTACGCATACCTTACTTGAGGTTTCCTGTAACACTACAATCAAATCCATCCAGTTGAAAAAAGTGTTAGTTTGACTTTGCACTGGTACTACCACCTTTTATTGGGTTTTAAACCTGTGGGGTTTACATTCTTTTAATGCTTTCTTGGTCTCACAGATATGAGTAATAAGACTACAGTCATTACACATAGACAACATAAGGTTTGTAAGATGCAAAAAAGATTCCATGAAAGCATCTGTAAGTATGAAATCCATAAACTCGTTAACCTCCAACTATTGAGCATGTAATATTTTGATGGTTGAAAATATTATTTAACATCTCTTCAAGTTATCGTTCACCCCAAATAAATGTATATCGATTATGGTAATATAGCCTAGAAGTAGGAAACTTTTTATATGCTAATACAAATAATTTTTTTTTTCTTTTATGTTGACGAAGTCATTTTGCAGTGTCCTTTGTAGTAGATAATCAGTGATCGGTAATGGCATCTGCAGTTGCTCAAGACCCCGTTGAAACTTTTCCTCCAACAGCTGATATTGTATGTGTCCCTACAATTCTGAGCTTGTTTTTCATATTAGTGATAATTATTCTAATTGTGCATGAATGATTGTGTGGACAATATAGGTTGGAAATGCCTTTGTTCACCAATATTATCATATCTTGCATCAGTCCCCAAAGCTTGTCCATCGATTTTACCAAGATATAAGCAAGCTTGGTCGTCCTGAAGAAAATGGGATAATGAGTATTACTACCACCATGCAAGTGAGTCTCTTTTTCTTTGTCATATGTGCGGAGATGCTGTGCTGTTAAATTCCATGTCGATATTCAAATGATAATGGTCATGTGTCCGACGATAACCTTCAAGAAAAAATACAGTGACGGCGACCTTTTCAAGCTTAGTTGCTATGTTGTTTCTATTTGTGAATAGATCTCATTATGGCCACATCGGAGAAATTAGTAATTTCTTGCTTCAGATACATGTTTTTGATAATTGGGTTTGTCGGATTGACTGTCCATTCGGCTAGGGGCAGGCTGTATAACACTCAATGTGCAAATTTTGTTTGTTAACTACTTTAGCCACTGAGTATTCCAATAATTACTAGCAAGTTACTGAGGAATTGGCGTGACATTTTTCTCTTCACCCTTTATGTGTTTGAAGATAATAAGCTTGAAGTATGAATGCTATTGTTATCCTGACCTCTTTGGATACATTTATTTGATTAAGCAGGCAATCAATGAAAAGATACTCTCTCTTGATTATGGAGAACTAAGGGCAGAGATCATTACTGTGGATTCGCAAGAATCTTTAAGTGGGGGAGTCCTTGTTCTTGTGACTGGCTATTTGATCGGGAAGGACAATTTGAGGCACAAGTTTAGTCAGAGCTTTTTTCTAGCGCCACAGGAGAAAGGCTACTTTGTTTTGAATGATGTTTTCAGATATATTGATGATCCCACCTATCAAAATGCTGACCAATGTACAATAAATGGGGATGACGCTTCCCTTACTTCGGAAAATGGTAATGTGAATTTCTCTTGGCCTTTGGTGGCACTACTATAATCTTCATGAATGACCTAACCATATTTTTCTCGCAGTTGCTTATCCTATTCAGGAGAATTGTGTTTCTGAGCTAATAGATGTTGAGACTGTAGATAATGATGGGGAGGAGGTTCATTCTTTCGTTGTTGATGAGAAGGAAGACAAGCCAGTGCCTGAAGTTGATGAAATCAAAGATGATCAGCATACAGTGGCTGATTCTAACCCTAAAATTGAAGAAGTGCTGAAGAAGTCGTATGCTTCTATTGTAAGTTGCTCTTGAGCATCCTTTGCCAATTATGTGTTTCCCTTGAAGTCATTAAGTTTTCATTTTTCTTGATGCAAGTAGTATTGTTTATATCCGCAATTGAAAAGATAAGGCAACTTTGACTGATTTTCTGACAAAAGAAACAAGTTATTGTTTTGGATTTATATATCTAAAATCACCTCATATTGTTGTTCCAGGTGAAGGTTATGAAAGAGAACGTCATGCCTATTTCAAGTTCTAACCCTGCTCATCCAACGTCCATACCCAAGAGCCAAGAGCAGCAAGCAGCTGCTATTCCGTCATTTCCGGTTGCTGAACCTCCAAATTCTAGCTCAAATGCCAATGAAAATGAAAGTATTCCAGAGTCTGAAGGTATGCGGTTTGTAGTGGTTTTATTGGGGAAGTAGCTCAGTTTTTGGAAGAGGCAAGTGGTATATCTGTCTGTTGCTTTAAATAAACGTGATCTTTTCCTTTCCTTTTTAATAGGGAATGGTCATTCTATATATGTAAAAGGTCTACCCATGAGTGCCACTCTCGAGCTTCTTGAGAATGAGTTTAAGAAGTTTGGACGTATTAAGAATGACGGTGTTCAAGTTAGAAGTCAAAAGGTTTCTATAGGTCAAATCAGCTTCTTAATGTTGTCCTTTTTATCTTCTTCTGCTTATCCTATATTATTTTGTCGATATGACAGGGTTTTTGCTTTGGCTTTGTTGAATTTGACTTAGCAAGCTCTATGCATAGTGCGATTGAGGTACACTTCAGATTGTTCTATGCTAACTTGCTTGCTTATTCTATTGCTAACATATATGATATATTTTTTTGAATTGGATACAAGCTAGATGGGCCATTAGAACTTTGTTTGAATGTGTCTACAGAAGAAATAAAAAGCTTCGATGTTTTTTTATGACTCTGTTTTCTTCAGCTTTAGGATGTTGCATTGATTGGCAGTTTCACCAAAATTGTGCCAGCTGGCTATGATATATTTTCAAATTGTTGTTTGCTTTGCGAGATATAGATGGTTTATTTGCTTCTCTTTTAAGTTTTATTCTGTTTAGTGTGTGTATATCAACTTGGGGCCCATTGTTGGTAATGTTAGCTATCTCGTTGAAGCATTATCATTGCCTTTGTTCACCTTAAAAGTGGAGGAATAAAGTGGTGGGGGGAGAGAGGTGAATTTAGTATTTTTTTCACCATATCTGCTCCACAGTTTTTGTTAACCCTGCATATCTACCTGGCCTTTGAGAAAACTTGTTTCCCATTTTGGGCTTCATCATTCGTTTACTGCAACTTGGATGTATTTCCATTTGATCTGATGCTTTCTTTTGGATGGTAGAATCCCATATTAGTTATACACCAACAGGATTTTTATACAAATGAAGTGTAGTTATATTATGATTATCTTTTTCTCCTCCAGGTTATTCTGCTTTCTTGTACTACAATCAAGTGCGCTGATACATTGTTCTTCTAGAAAACCTTCAATTTCCTTCTTGACATGCTATGTTATTTTCTTGGTTCATTTAAAGCTCCGGAGATATATGGGATCCTCATTCGTTTTTGCACTTTATTTGGTCTTATTGAAAGTGTTTATTTTTTTTGGGTGATGGTCTGAACTATCATGCAGTGCAAGTATACAACCTTGAAAGATCATTTGGAAAACCGGACTGTCACGCGAATCTGAGTGCAATTATACACTGCTTGATCTTTTTTTTTTCTTTTTTGCTGGAAATCGGCTGGGGGACCTATAATGCAATGCACTCATCATTTTGAGGTTTATTCCTTTAGCTCTTCTCTGGTCCATATGGAAGGAGAAAAACTCTAGGTTTTCAAAGGGGTTGGATTACTTTGGCTCTGTTTGGTTCATTATTTGGTTTGGTTTTTTCTGTTTTTTTATAATTTTGAATGACCAAAACAAGTTTTCCAATTTCAATTATTTTAGAAAACTACTACCAGACATTTTTCACAATTTTAAAATGAAAAATAAAGTTTAATGCTAAAGTTTATATGCTGAAACATTTTTCACATATTGAGGCTATCATCAAACTTTATCAGTAAAGTTCATATCAATTTTGAGAGAATAGCATTATTGTTTCTTCCCAAGTTTTATAAGAAACATACCTGGTTGTATTCTCTTATTTCTCTTTTGTTTTTGGCGATTAAGTAGTAATTACTCCTTCCCAGGGTTCCTTTAGCAATATATTCACACATATTGAAATCACCCCCCGTGTCCAGGCCAATAGGGGAATTTTCGCCTCACAATCCTTAACCGTACGTGCTAGTAGGCTGCATACTCATGGTCAAATCATGCAGTTAGGTTTCAATCATTGTCATACCTTGATAAGATTTCAATCATTGTTGTACACAATATTCTTTTATTGCGACAGAATGTCAAATGTTGATCCATAGAAGTATCATCTTTGACAAGCTCGGCCCTTTAAATCACCCTTGCATTTGTGTGAGTGTAATCATAATTACCTATTTAGATTAGGTTATTATTCATTTATCGAACTTCTGATAAAAATTAATAAAAAAATATGCAGGTGAAGTCTTCTTTTGTTATTCAACACATATTCTTTTAATGTTCATAAATCTCTGGTTCAAACTTCTAGAAAATGGCTAAAGAATTATATATTTGTTTAGCAAAAAATGAATGACATGAATGTTATATTTTGTGTTACATCACTTGTCCATTTATCCTAGTCTAAAACACGGTTAGCCTTGAATTTTTTTAGTCAGGTTGGTCTAGAACTTTTCTCATTCGCATTCTGAGTTGCTGAGTAAGTTTGCTGGTTATTTATTGTCCTTACTTCTTATAGTTCATTCTTACTAAGATTACTGCTGGTGGCTCAGGCTTCCCCTGTTATAATCAATGGATGCCCAGTTGTTGTTGAGGAAAAAAGGTCAACTAATCGAGGCAAGTTTATTTCTACTATGCAATTTTCTTTCCAATTTTAAATATTAGCAAGAAGAAACTATCTAGTCTAAATGGTTTTAGAGGTCTTTAACATTAAAGAACGGCTAGGGACAGCATTCTTGTATTCTTTATATGTTTATCAGGCAGAAGGAAAGGAGTACTGACTGGTGTGCCATGAAGCACCAACACTCTATTTGGGATAGTGTCCGTGGTGGTCTGCCACGTTAACGAAATGCAGGAATAGTGTCAGATTTTATTTTATTGTTCCTATTTCGGTACACATGAAGACATCCTGACACGTTTGATGTGCTGGGGTCTTTTTAAATACAAGAAATAGAAAATGAGGGTGAAGTACAAGTTAATGTAAGCTGAAGAGACTAACTCCCATTTATTTCTTCACTGTCCTTTCTCTTGGGAGGTTTGGGACAAACTAGTGGACAGCCTCTCTATCTGTTGGGTTGTGCCCGGTTCGATCAAGCAATTAGCTTTTTGTTGGCAGGCTGTTAATAGCGGTCTTGTGGATAAGAAATTCTGGGCGTTTATCATTCATGCCCTTTTGTTGGGTTATTTGGCATGAGAGAAATCTTAAGAGTTTTTGAGGGGATTGATTTTTTTTTTTTTTGTAAAGTCTTCTTACATCTCACTTATATTCTTGAAGACTGGATGGGCATCTTATTCCCCATGTTAGAGTTTGGGAAAAATTGGGTGAATGGCCTCCATTTTTTGTGTTTATAGCCGACGCTTAGGTCGTAATTACCCCGCCTTGGGGTTTTTTCTCATACATACTTACCAAAAATGTAAGTTTTGTATATGTAAGAAAAGAAAGATAAAACTTTAAAAGAAGATATATTTGTTTTGTTTTACTTCCTATAAATAAAAATTGTGACTCATTTTTATGCATCTTTATTGATATAATTGTCAATTTGAGTGGATATAGTGCTGCTAGGTGCGGAGTCCGAACATTTCTTAAAGTCCGGACTTTAATATACACAAAAACATCTCTCTCTCTCTATATATATATATATAAACAGAGAGAGAGAGTGATGGTCAGGTGCAGATGTCCTTCCACACTGTTGTCTGCATGTGTCTATCCTAATTTTCTGAAAATAGTGTTTCAGCGTGTCAATGTCAATGCCGTACCCGTACAACATGCCAGGGTCGGTCAGTGGTTTCCTGGTCTAAGTAAGATTCTTAATTCAAGAAGAGATGAACGTCTATTGTAAGTTGTCTGTACGTTTACCTCGTGCCATAAACGATGTTATTTTAACAGGGAATAATAGAGGACGGTTCTCATCTGGAAGGGGAGTTGCTTACAGAAATGAAGTAGCAAGGGGGCGTGGCGGGTACTATGTAGGTGGAAGAGGCTATGGCCGTAATGATTTTAATGGCAGGACAGAGTTTGGAAACAAAAATGGTAATCGTGGAGGATTTCCTCGTGGAGGTGATGGATATCACCGTGCTGAGCACATGGGAAGTAATGCTGGCCATGGGAGCCGCACTAATGGGTTGACTACTACACAAAGGGTTGCTGCTCCAGCCTGAGGAGCCATTGCTGGCAGCTTGTGAGGTTTGTTCCTGTAGGCTCTAAATGGTATAAAGAGGTAGTTTCCTGTGAATTTCGTCTTTCTTTTTTTCCCTCTCCCCTGATCTTTGCTAGTAGTTGTCAGAGAAAAATAGGTAGAAAATTTGTCTAGTAATACAATTGGTCTAGTTTGCTGAAAACTGGTGTATTTTGGGTTAATCATTGATAGATTGCACCAGATCGGATGTCACTCAGTTTTGAGGTTGGAAATTACAGTTTGATTAGTTAAGAGGGGAGTTGCCTTGATTTTTGGTGAATAATTGATTGTAGGATTCTAGAATTCCAAAGTTGGTCGTGGTCTTAACTCTCAAGTTTTCTTGCTTTTGGCTTCAATTGTAACTGTTTTCTGAGATAGTATCATTCGGTTTGATAATTTGATTAATGTGTTAGCTGTTTTGATGGTCATTGTTGAGGATGATTTTGGGAGTGCTTTTGCTGGTAAGCACTTTCATGCATTTAAAAATACTATTTTAACTCGCATAAAGATGGCAAACCTTATTGTTTAAAGCACAACTTATTTTAAAGAACTACATATTCAAATGTTTCCTAACATGTTTTCAAACACGAAAGAAATGCGCTTCAAGAGACATACAAATGTTTTATACAAATACGAATATACAATGAGTGCTGATTGAAACAGTTTTATTAGAATGGATGAAACTGCTTCTAGACAAAAATATTCTTAAACGCCTGAATTGCCAACATGATAAATTCTCGAACACCTTAATTGCTGATATGACACTTGAAAATTACTACAAAATATATTAAACACATATATCCTTTACCCACAAACATCCCTCCATTAACCATTAGTTAAAACAAACTTGTCAGCATGAAACACAAGTTTAAATCTACTCTTGCATAAGAGATCCCAAAATTAAATTCCTAAAATTTCAGGCACGTGGAGTATGTCGATGAGAGTGAGTTGTTTTTCCTAGGTAAACTTCAGTGGCATTTTCCCTTTAGCCTTCACATCTTCAAAGGCATTTCCCATGTACAACTTTTCTCCTTCAACTTCTTCATAAGTTGAAAACAATGTCTTGTTACCACACATATGGGCCTAGTAGCACCGCTATCAACCCACCAGCTAGTGGTGTCGGTGACAATGCACAATTCAAAAATTGTAGCACATAGGTCACAATCTCGGTGACATTAACCATATTATTCTTGTGATCGTTTGAGGGTTATTGCCTACTGTGTGGTCCTTTTTGTGTCGGTAGTCTTTACCTCTTTGTCCTGCTTTAACGCACATCTAACAACTGCCCTTGATCCACTTACCCATACCTTTATTGCCGCTGCTCATAACCTTCTTATTGTTGTTTTTTGCCTTCGGTTTTCCTTCCTCCACCACGTTCGCTTTCATATCCATGGATGAGGACAACTTATGATCATTCATACCATGAGATCCTCCATCATCGTGTCCTTTTGTTTGTGCTTCTAGTAACTCTTGAATTCTTTCTAGGAAGTGAGTAGTTTCTCGATCATCACAGGCACTTGGAATGATTCATTGATCGTCATTCCCTCATTGTTTAACTCATTGAACATGATCGAGATTTTTTTAAATTGGCTGATCATCATGCTTTTGTCGTCCATAAGGTATTCCAGGAACCTCTCGATGATGAATTTCTTCATCCCAGCATCTTCGGTCTTGTACTTCTATTTAACGCTTCCCATAATTCCTTTACATTTTGAATGGTGAGTAGACGTTATATAGAGTGTCTACAAGACCATTCAAGATATAGTTGTCGCAGAGAAAATAAGAATGCATCCATGCTTCCTTTGCAGATTTTGTCTCTTTAGTGTGTTTGTCCTCCAGTGTAACATGACATCCTTCTCTCAGAATGTGTGCCAGGTTCAATATCGTCAAATAGAACACCATCTTTTGTTGCTATCTCTTAAAATATTCACCTTTGAATTTCTCTAGTTTCTCAGCGTGAGAAACAGTCTTGACAATAGCAGTTTGTTGCTTCATTGGTAGAAACTTCTTCTTTAGAATGTTAATCATTGTAAGTCTGTCGTAAATAGTATTTACATGTGACGTGATGAATAAATAAATGTGAATTGTGTTTGGTTTCACTAGATTGCATAACATCGCTCCTCAATATAGCATGTGATGTGGGTTTTGGTTAATTACCCATTTGTGACAACGAATATCAATATGCAATCCAAGGATTAGTCCAAGTGTTGAAAGGCTTAAGACTTAGAGATTTGTTATCTTCTAGGTCCTGGGTTCGAATCTTCTTCAATGCAAATGATTCTTTAGAATGTCCCATGGTGTTATGTTGATTTTCTTGACTCGTATAGAATTTTTTTAGGGTTCAACGTTGAGTTTCATGGAATTAGTCGGGTGCACAAATTTGGACACGGATGTTACAAAAAAATATCAATATTGATTTCAACGTCTTATTACTTTAAACTAACCATGATAGATTAATTATTCTAATTTTATATTATATACTCAATGTATATCATGCGCATTTTATGTGTTGGCTACTTTTGCAATTAAAAGGTTTGAAAAGTTATTAACAGAATACATGAATTTGAACATGCTACTTTTGCAATTAAAAAGTTTGAAAAGTCAGTAACATGAGACATGAATTTTGTAGATATATATTGAATGAGTATTTCCTTTTATATATACTTATATGATATTTTTGTCCATATTTTATCTTTGAATAATTATTGTTTACTGGTTAAGTGCTTTTGAGTGGGTTATATACATCAGATTAGCAGAAATACTTTTGAGTGGGTTATATACATCTGATTACTAGATTAAAGATTAGCAGAAAAATTTGACTCGATTATGGTGTACCCAAACACTTCATCTTTTCCTCATTAAAAAAGTCACGCTTTGTTAAAAAAAAAACTAAACAATGATCCTACTTTCATTTTTTTCTTTTTCAAATGTATTTCCACCATGTCTTTTTTTTTAATTCTTCTATTTCTGCTCTTTTATATTTTTATCTTCTTCTTTTTTTTTTTGTTTTTTTTGTTTTTTTCTTACTTCTTCTTCTGGACCCTAGGTTACTTATTCTAGGTTTACATATTTTCCGCCATTTCTGAAGAAATTTCCTCTTCCTCTCCAACTCATTTTTATTCTTCATTTTCTCTTTGCTAAGAGTTTAATCTTCTTCAAACTCATTTAAGCAAACAAAAAATTATGTGCCCTCGATTAATCCATCCCCTCTTTAACATTTACATACGGTAATAAAACTGATTACTGATTGATTGAGGGCCAACTGTCTTAATATTATGTACCATACATATGGGATGGTCCAGAACAAGGTTGTGTTCTTCATCGAGAAATTTGTAGGGGTCTGTTATGGTGGCGGACTGAGATCTTCGCAAGGAACCCAATCGATCTGACTAAAAGTATAAGTGAGAACGAAGCTTGAGATGGAAGTGTGTGTGGAGATTTAGAGAGTGAACAGCATGTGGGGTTAGCTAGGGTTTGCATATGAAAGAGTTGGAGGAGAACAGCGTGGTGGTGGGATTATATCTGTATATGTCTATATGGGAAATAAGAAAACATCATAATTGCGTTCGAACAAGAAATATGGGCAAATACTTGAAGTTGCTTTCTTCTTTCTAGTACGTTGTTGACATGTCAGTGGATTATATCCATCTGATTCTGGTTATCTGTGAAGTAGAGGGAGATAGAGAATATGATTATTTGAAGTAACATAATTTTTGGAAAACAACTTTGGACGAAATATACGTATTTCTTAAGAACAAGAATTCTACATCGATCCCACCAAATTCAACTACTTTATCACATATTTACTAAATTGTCATTCAAGATAGCCTTTTGGTTTTGTATAATCAATGCCTTTTTCATCAACATTCTCCAATACATTTACTCCCACCAAATTCAACTACTCTAGCAAATATTTATTAAATTGTCATTCAATTCCAATGATAGCCTTTTGATTTAGTATAATCAATGCTTTTTCCACTACATTCTTCAATGCATTTACTGTCACTACATCATCACAACTTCATCTTCTCCATCATCCTTTGCATAATTGAGTTTCTCCTTCCTCTTCTATTTCGCTTCGCACTTTTTTCTTTTTTCTTTTCGTGATTGATGTTTCTTTCATGCTCACATTTGAAGTATCTTTCTACTTGAATCATTGAGGTGTTAATATTTGACTACTTGAAGTCTTCAAGTAGAGATGTGACCATGTTCAATAGTCAAATTATATAACTAAGGGTGAAAGTTTTTATATTAAATAAACATGTCTGAAATTCGAATATTAGTGGTACACGGTGGTGAATGAGAGAAAAATGGTGCTTCATTTCTTTTCAATGGTGTAGTGAGCTCACGGCTGGATATATCATCAAATTGTACTTATTAAAAGTTATCTAATATTATATGCGATGAATTAAATTTTGATCTACTAATAAAGTACAATATTTCGATAAAGTTTTTATGCAAGACTCATGTGCCTACCCCACCTGCTTCAATATTACATATGATCGACATGTGAATTTTTCACTATCGAGAATAATTCTTAAGCACTTTGTACTCCTTTATATGTCACACTCAAACCCAAACCTAGGTCAATAGTTGAAAATCTTACATGTCCAAGTCAAAGTCGAGTTCCTAAAACTATTCCCTCATAAGATGATCAATACAGTCACATTCCATGTTTTATAGGTGAAGTGATGGTTGATAGCGGTGAAAACAATGATAATGATAATTTCCATTTAAGGGAGTATTATCCTAGGAGATATGATGATAATCTTGAAAGATTATGACTACTCGAAGGATTCGAGTAATTTTTTATGATTACTTGATTCTGTGAGTTAATAAGCCGAAGTGAAAATTAATTATTTGAATGGATCAAATAGTTGTTTGATTATACTAGTTAACAAACCACTGGCGATTGACTACTTGTAGGGTTCATGTAATTTTTTATGATTACTTGAATATCTCAAGTAGTTATTTGATTCTGCCAGTAAATAATCCAATTAGAATTGAGTACTTGAATGGTCTAGATAGTTGTTTATGACTGCTCGAACCACTCGAGTAATTATTTGATTCTTAAAGTAAGCAAATCCAAAGTAGAATTGACTTCTTGAATGATTCAAGTAATTGTTATGACTACTTGAATCACTCAATTAATTATTTGATTATGCTAGTTAACAAATCAAAATCAACCCCCTAAGTTGTTTTCAGTACTACTCATACAAAAAATGTAATTATCATTCATATAATAAGATGTGTAATTAGAAGTACGAGATCACATAACTTAAATACATGCAACAAAATAAGTAAATGAAAAGGTACGAGATCACATGCCTACCATCCACATAACAAAATATGTAATTTACATATGATTGTCACATATCTTAAATTCATACAATAAAAAAGTTTGAGTTTAAAATTCTACAAGAGTTTCTACTGAAGTTCCACGAAAAAAAAAATCCACAACCAACTTTTTTGCGAAATTGTAGAAAGAATTGTTGCCTTACGTTTAATAAGTCCACGCAATATGCCAAGCACTCCAAGAATTTTAAAGCGAACACATCACGATCTCCCCTACAAAATAAAAGAAAAACAAATAAGATATAATTCTCTATCATGAAGTGAGAAGGTTATACTTGTTCCCTTGTTTAGGGACCTTGATAGTGGTTGGGGACGACGTGTCAAATATTTTATGAACTTCTCTATTTTTGTAGAAGTTCGTCATATGTAGTATATGTGGTAATAGTGGGTGAATGGTTGTATAATTTGAGGCATATGGGATCCGACAATTGTAATACAAGTAATCATAAATAACTATTTGAACTTTTCAAGTAATTTGTACTCATTAATTTTTTAAGTGACAAAATCAAATAACTATTTGAGGGGTTCAAGTACTAATAATTAACTATTTGAACCATTCAAGTACCCAATTTGACTTAGATTTTTTGCAACTTTAAAACAAACAGGCATCATTCAAATTTCAGCATCGGTAAAAAGATATAAATTATCATAAGCATTTGTGTCATTACTGCTCAAAGGTTTCGTAAAGAATTCAAAACTGATGCAACCATAAAAATGTAAAAAGATAATCATTAGATGGTGAGGAAATCTAAAATAGAACGTATTTATATTCATAGAACTCACAAATACATGAATAATAACTATCTTCTAGTAATAACTCTAAGAGAAAACCCCTGAAAAAAAATAAAATCGTTAATTACAAAATTAAATTTTGTATAAAAAAAAGAAATGCTTTCAAGAGTAGACGATGAAATAATCGTAGCCGCTTTCCCCCCAATCCATAGTACTACAAATGTCTCAATTTTCAGGTAACAAGGAAACAAAACAGAAGAAGAAGAATAAGAATGGTACCGAGAGTCCTTTTTTGAGTTAAAAAAAGGGTACCTGAGTGGTGTCTCGTTGAAGAAGAAGAAGAATGAGTCACTAGTTTTTTCACTCGAGCAGCGTATCACTGAAGAAGAAGAAGAAGAGAATGAGTCATCAATCTTTTCACTTGAGTAATGTCTCCTTGAAGAAGAAGAAGAATGAGTCATCCATTTTTTTTCACTTGATGAATGTCTCATTGAATAAGAAAAAGAAGAATGAGTCACCTAGAGAAGAAAGAAGCAAACTAGGTGAAGAAGCAAAAATTGAGGAAGAGAACAAACGTGAGTTTATTGGAAAAAATATCAAGTGTCACTTTTGTTTGAGTTGATAAGGACATTGAGGAAAGAAACAAAACTGTAAAAACTTATGATTTTAGAGAATTGGTCGTGAAAAGGAGTAACAAACATCATAATTTACGTGGAAGACCTTTAAAGGGAAGAAAAATCACGAGAAGACTATGCTAGTATTTCATTATGGAGAAATATTTACAAGGCTAATGTAGGGGTGGCAACCGGGCCGGCCTGACCCATTCTAAAAAATATAGATGGGGAGAGTTGAACCTTGGTGAGGAATATATAAAGTATAGGGATTACCACTAAGCTATATGAAGTCATGTTACTTTCTTATAATTATTTTATTTTATTACTTTAAAACCTCAATAGAAAAACTTGTAATAATAAGTAAAATAAATAAATTCATAAACTAGTGATATTCATATTCACGTAAAGTCTTAAAATATAATAAATAACTAATAACTAATTTATAATTCATATTCATTAACAGAACAAAAAATATTAGGAATATTAAACCAATTAAGGTTTTCATGAATCTAATTTTTTATTGAATAAAATACTAATTTAAATGAAAATATTATTTTTTATTTAATTAAATACATTTATCTTAAAAGTATATTATTTGAAGTTTTATAATGTATTAAAAGACAATAAGAATATATTTAACAAAGGTTGTCTTGGTCTATTGGTAAAAAGTGTGATTTATAAGGGAGATGTCAAAGGTTTAAACTTCACTACGTGGATAATTGTTCAATTTTTTAAACAAAAAAGTGGATTCACGGGCTGGGCCATGGGCCTTGAAGACAAGTCCCGTGATGACCCGGACCTGGCCCGTGGGCCTTAACCGGCCCGGTACTGTTCAAGACCGGGGCGGATTGTAACGGGCCAGTTCAGCCGGTTGATGGTTGTTGAATGTCCCATTGGAGTTACATATTGCCTTCATTTATATGCTTTCATAGAATATGATACAATTTATCTAATTCTTTCTGAAAATATGATCAATAAAATATTCTTCTGAGATCTAGCTTATCAATATTAACAACTAAGTAAATCTTGACCATCTAACCAATCAAATGATCTTGATTAACTTCTCTTTGGATTTCCACATTGGTAAGCCATGTATTTTTTCTGATTGCTTTCTTCTTCATAACTTCCTAGTTGATCCTACGATCCTTGCTCTATATTTTCTTCGATGAAGTCTTTGGTCTAGATTTTACCACGTGCCATATGAAAATTTGACTGTCGTTGGCCCTCATTACACTCAACAGAATTTTATTTGTTGAGGTGTAATGTTTATCTTTTCTGATTCTGACTGACGTTGCATTCTTTTTGTTCCCATTACAAATCTTTTGCCGTTGATAATGATTACTTCTCTTTCATTTGCTGTTATGTCTTTCTATTCCTTTCACTATGGGCTCATTGATGGGGTTTCTCTCATTTCCATTGCTACGGGCTCATTGGAGAGTTTCTCTCATTTATGAACTGCTCATTTTCTTTGGGGAGGAGGACTCATGCTTAAATAAAGAATCATGACCCCATTTACGCTTTGGGAGGAACTTACGAGCTGCATGTTTTTAAGGACTTAAATTCAAATAAAGAATCGTGGCCCCGTCTGTAAGTCTGCTTCTCGTTCAGATTTCATCATACCATTATGAGTGTTTCCCGTTTTATGAGTTGCTTCAGCTTGGTATTGAGAGGATTTGATTTGAGCATTTTCGTTTACAAAGTACTTTTTAGGAACACGTGACACAACTTTTCAAGCTGCTATTTGGCAGGCCGTTGTTAATCTGCTTGTTGAAAATGTTGCTGTCAACCCTTATGTTGGAGATGTCATTGCCATAGTCTTTTATATGTTCTTGTAATTCTCCTCTCTTCAAGACATTACAAGTTTCCTCTATTTTTTCATCTTACTTTACTTCTCACTTTATCTTTTTTGTCCACTTTCCCTTTCTTTATTTTTTATTTTCATTTTCCACTTCTTCTTTCATCATTTTCACTTTTCCTTTCTCCACTTCTGCCTTTTCCACTTTTCTTATTTCTTCCCATTTTTTTTGCTGCAGCTGAAGAGCAGAGGCTGGTTGAGGCCCTTGAAGCTGCAAAGAAGTCTCTAGCCGAAGTTGAGAAGGAAAAAGTGGAATGAAGCCATTGCGCGGGAGCATGCTTCTGAAGTGGAGTATTAGGCTATATTTGAGGAAGGGGAGATACTCGTCTATAGTGCTGGCTATAGAGATGCCCTAGCAAACTGTCCTCCTAAGCAGGCACTCGTTCCAGAAGTTGAGGATTCTATGAATGCTTCAACAGAAGACACCACTACTGTTATTGAAAAGAATGCCTCGGAGAAGGATTCAATGGTTCCTTCCATTGTTTCCTTTACTTTTGTAGTTGTAATTTTTTATTCCATTTCTTTGTAATTTCTTCTATATTATCAATGAAAAAGAAATTGTTTTAGCAAATTATGATCTTCCATTGCTTCAAGTTTTCCCTTTGCAACTGTAAACACTTCTTTCCTTTTCAAACTTTTGTCTTCTTTCTTTTCAAACTTCTGTTGGGAAACTGGGTAAGTACACCATTTTCGTATACCAATTTTGGACAATTTTTTAGGTGGGATCCATTATGTAAAAGTGTAAGGTCTTTAGATATTTGAGTTCTTCTCCGCGAGTACATCAAAATCGATTATTAATTTGTCAAAAGTGACGTTGGGATGAATGAGAAATTATCTTCTAGAGTGAGCTAAATGAGAATGTAAAAATATGAGGAAATTGTAGAAACCTTACATTGGAAAGGGAGGAAAGTTTGGAGTGGTATATATTGAGATGCTAGTATCAAGTGTGATAACTTGATGAGGCTAGAGGTTTTCTCTATATATTGAGATGCTAGTATCATGTTTTACTCGAGATTTATTTTTCCTCCTCATAAGAAACCCAAAGGTCATGTAATATGAAATATTCTTGTAAATTAAGGCCCAAAACATTTTTTATTTTTGCAAATTAAATAAAAAACCTTTTGAACTTAATTTTTTTGATTAAATGGACTTTTAATGGGTTAAATATTTTTTATTACACACATCTCTCATGATTAGTATAAAAGGAAGTCTTCCTTTCCTCATTTTACACACAAAAGAAGCTTTCAAGCTCTCTTTTACTCTCAATATTTGTTCTCCACGTTTTTGCTTATTTTTCTTCAAGTTTTCTTTGTTCGATTTCGGTTCGATCTGGTTCGGTTTATTTCTGATTCCGTCGACTGTTTCATTTTCTAGTTCAAGTCTTGGTTTTGCGTCGTTACACTGGTGGTAGAATTTTAACAAGTCAATTCTATCAAGGTGGTGAAGTTGAGTGCTCTTCAGCTGCCTCAAACCGTTTTATCTTGAGAAACAGACACTGTTATCAACCCTAGTACCACAAGTGAGGGTCGTAATTATTTTAAGGAAACTGTGCAAACAGGAATCGTTTTGATTTCTTATAATTTCATTAATCTTGTCCGTATTATTTTATTGTTGTTAAATAATTTATTTGCATATCGTAAATATTGTATTACATTACTTTCCGTACTATATTATTTACCTGTTGTAACTAACGTGTTTACGAAATTGTTGTATTATTATTATTTTCATTTAGTCTTATAATGCAACACACTATTTCCAACAATCTTAAAACAGTTAATTCTATATAATTTATTTCATTATAGGATTAATTTTTAGAAATTAATTTGGTTTTAAAAAAAATTGTCCAAAATAATTTTTAGAAATTGATTTGAGTTTTGTCAACCTAAAATTTTTATTTTAAATATTCTCCAAAATTTCAAAACTGGAAGTTACTATACAGAGAAGTTCTGTCTAGAAAATTGGAATTTAAGTGGACTCCTCCTTCCAATTACATGTGAACTGAATCCTGTTGAGAGAGCTGGTCCTAAATTGAGTCTAAGAACCCTACCAGTTTGCCTTAACAGTATATTGTACAAGTGCTATTAGGTTCATTTTGTAAAATATTAGGAAAATGAGCATATTTCTGTCTTCGAGAAAATAGCATAATTTTCAAAGTGTTGATACACTTCTCGTTTATATTTCAGATAAGGAAATATGACAACTAAAACCAACAACAATGTTGCAGCGAACCATGCTGGTGAAAACTAAGGGTTGAACCCTACTGTTGGGACTCAAATGGAAAATCTGGGTGTGCAAAGCCCCGTTGTGACCCCTGTAGACCGTATGACACCAATGCCAATGCCTATTTCTTATGGAGTGAAACCTGAGAAATTTAACGGTCTGAATTTTAAAAGGTGGTAACAAAAGATGCTCTTCTACCTTACAACGCTGAATTTGGCAAAATGCTTGACTGAAGAAGCTCCTAAGCTCAATGATGATGATAGTGTTATTGATGCTTGGAAACATTATTATGATTATTTGTGTAGAAATTATATAATGAATGGTCTTGTTGATTCATTGTATAATGTTTATTCTGACAATAACACAGCAAATGGGCTATGAGAATCTCTTGAACGAAAGTATAAGACTGAGGATGCAAGCGCTAAGAAATTTATCGTCGCCCGCTCTCTAGAGTTTAAAATAGGGGATTCCAAAATGATAATAAGTCAAGTGCAAGAACTTCAAATTATCCTGCACGAGATCCATGCTGAGAGAACCATTTCAAGCGGCTTGTATTATTGAGAAATTACCTCCTGGATGGAAGGATTTTAAGAATTATCTCAAGCACAAACAAGAGGAAATGAGCATCCAAGATTTTATTATTCGACTTCGAATCGAAGAAGAGATAATAGGCTATCTGAAAGAAGAGGGCCAAACTCTGTTGCTGTAGCAAAGGCTAATATTATGGGGCATGATCAAGATTTTAAAGCCAAGAAGACCAACAACAAATGAAATGGTCTAAACAAGCTAAGGCCTAAAGCGGGGATTTCTAAGAAACTAAAATTTCAAGGCAATTGCTACAATTGTGACAAGTTGGATCACAAATCATCTTAGTGTAGACTGCCTAAGAGAAACAAGGAGGCTAATGTGATTGACAATATTGCTCGAGATGTTTCTGATGTCAAGCTCTCAGCAGTGGTTTCTGAGGTCAACATAGTTGAATCAAATCCAAAAGAATGATGGATTGATACTAGAGCTACATGCCATGTGTGTTCTGACCATGGGATGTTCTCTACCTTTGAAGCTATCAAGCATGGAGATAAGTTTTTCATGGGGAACTCGGACACCTCAGAGATCAAAGACCAAGGAAAAATAGTGTCGAATATGACTTCTGGAAGTAATTAACTCCGAATAATGTATTGTATGTACCTGAAATGCAGAAGAACCTTGTGTCTGGTTCACTGCTGAATAACCTGGATTAAGTATGATATTTGAGTCAAACAAAATTGTTTTATCTAAAAGTGGAATGTATGTTGGTAAGGGTTATATGAGTGATGAAATGTTCAAACTCAATGTAATGACTTTGGTCAAACCCAATATTAATAAAACTAGTTCTTCTGCTTACTTGCTTGAGTCTTATAATTTATGACATGGTAGACTAAGTCATGTTAATTATGATACTTTGCGTAAATTAATTAACTTGGATCATATACCAACATTTCACATTGATTCCAATCACAAGTGTAGAACTAGTGTAGAGGCAAAATTAACGAGATCATCATTCCAAAATATTGAAAGAAACACCGAACCACTTGATTTAATTCACAGTAATATATGTTATTTAAATTTATACAAACAAGAGGTGGTAATAAGTATTTTATTACTTTTGTTGATGATAGCACAAAATACGGTCATGCAAGGTTGTCAGGATCACGATCCAGATTGTGTGGATAATCATTTTTCGGTAGGATCGATCCAGGGATCGCGATCCAGATCGTGGGACCGCGATCCAGATCGTGGGACCGCGATCCAGATCGTGGGACCGCGATCCAGATCGTGGGACCGCGATCCAGCACTGATCCTGCAGCTTAAGTAAAATATGTGATTTTTCCTTCTTATTAGAAAAAAAAGTGTTGATGGTGGGATTTGAACCATTACCCTAAATGTTTACACATGGCCATTTAACCACTCAACTAATTATGCTTATGTATAAAAAAATGAACATCTTTAATAGTTAATTAAACAGTTGGCTATTTTATGACATTTTAATTTTTTTTAATGATTTACACATCTTAAAGTTATCAAATTTAGACGTGCACATCTTAAAGTTATCAAAAATAGAATGAATTTCATCATCACTATTTTATTATATTAGACATTAATTTTACTATTGTTACAAACTTATTAAATTTTAATTTATAAACAAACACTCTCAAACCTAGGGTGTTATAAATTTATAATAATGATCTTAACATATTTAATCAATAATTATCTTTACATATTTATTTATTTGTCTTTTATAATAATATGATCATTTGATTACTGAACCAACTATGCTTACGCATGTAACAAAAATGAACATTTTTTATATTTAATTAAACATTTGACAATTCTATGAAATTTCAAATTATTTATTTTATGACTTACACTAACAAAATTAGAACGAATTTCGTCACCACTACTTTATTATCTTTAGACATTAATTTTAGTACTATTGTAAAATTATTAAATTTTAACTTATAAATCAAACACACTCAACCTAATGTATTATAATGATAATCTTAATATATTTAATCAATAATTATCTTTATATATTTATTTATTTATCTTTTATAGTTTGAAACCTCTTATTTAGGGGATCATATATCTTTTCCATGACAACTGTTCTTAATATTATATTATTTTAGATGACTTGAGATTAGTTTCATTTAACAGGTATATGACTTGGTGTTATATAATCATTTTCTTCAATATAGTGAAGTATTATTAGCATGTATCTATTTTTTACTGATAAATTATTAAAAATTGATAGGATCTTATGATCCTCGATCCTATACCCTTCAACCGATCCTAGGTAGGATCACGATCATGACAACCTTACTGTTATATATATTTGCTAAAGAGTAAGGATGAAGCTATAGAAAAATTTATTCTCTATAAAAATGAAGTTGGAAATCAACTCAATAAGAAAATTAAGGTACTAAGAAATGGTAGGGGTCGTGAGTATAAGTCTTCATTTGTTGAGATTTGTTCTCAACATGAGATTATACATGAAATCACAACACCTTATTCACATCAATCTAATGGTGTTGCTGAGCGTAAAAATCATATACTGAAAGAAGTGATGAATGCATTGTTGATCAGTTTTGGATTAGCTCAGAACATGTGGGGAGAACCCGTTTTGACGGCTAACTGTCTTTTGAATAAGATACCGAAAAAGAAATAGGATAAGATTCCATATGAGTTATGGAAATGTATAAAACCTTCATACAAATACTTACAAATGTGGGGATGCCTCGCTAAGGTGAAGTACCTACCCCAAAAGGGTGAAAATATGACTAAAAGCTATTGATTGCATTTTTATTGGTTATGCAAATAACAGTAGTGCGTATCAGTTCCTTGTGTACGAATCTAGCAATCCTGAGATTCACAAGAATACGATAATGGAGTCTAGGAAAGCATCATTATTTGAAAATGTATTTCCTTACAAATCCAAGTAAGAGTCAAACTCTTAAAAAAGACTTCTTGAGACTATTGATGAAGAAGATGGTCTGAACCAAGATGAAGAAATCGAGATATAACCTAGAAGGAGTAAAAGACTTAGGACAAAAAAATATTTTGGTCCTGATTTTCTGACTTATATGATTGAAAATGAACTAAGAACTTTCAAGTTGTGAACTCCAATAAATGTCTTTTTTGAAAAGAGGTCATTAAAAGTGAAATTGATTCAGTTTTACAAAATCATACTTGAGAATTAGTGGATCTTCCACCTGGTTGTAAACCTTTAGGTTTCAAGTGTATTTTCAAACGGAAAATGGAAGCCGATGGATCAATTGATAAATACAAGGCTAGGCTTGTAATTATAGGCTATAGACAGACTGAAGGTCTTGATTATTTTGATACATATTCTTCGGTGTCCAAAATAAACTCCATCAGGATGGTACTTGCAATCGCAACTTTACGAAATCTTGAAACACATCAAATGGATGTGAAAACAGCCTTTCTAAATGGAGATTTAGAGAAAAAAATCTACATGAAACAACCAGAATGGTTTTTCGCTCCTGGACAAGGAAAGAAAGTCTGTAAATTAGTCAAATCATTGTATGGTTTGAAACAAGCACCAAAATAATGGCATGAGAAATTTGCAGTCATATGATGTCAATTGGATTCAAAATCAATGAATGTGATAAATGTATCTATGTTGAAGATACAGAGAATGGATATGTCCTTATGTGTTTGAATTTTGATGATATACTTATCGTTGGGAGTAATGATAAGAGGATCAAATCTATGAAAGATATGTTAACATCTAGATTTGATATGGGACTTGCTGATGTTATATTGGGAATAAAAATCAAAATAACATTAGATGACTTATTTTAAGTCAGTCTAATTAAGTAGATTCTATTCTTGAAAAATTTAGCAAAGATGACACTGGTGAATCAAAAATACCGATGGATACAAGTGTACATTTGTCTAAGAATAAAAGTGAGAGTATCTCTTAAGTAGAATACTCTAGAGTGATAGGTAGTCTAATGTACTTACTGAGTTGTACAAGACCTGATATAGCCTATATAGTGAGTAAACTAAGTAGATTCGTGAGTAATCATGGAGATAAACATTAGAAAGTCATTGTGAGAGTGCTGAAGTACTTACGATATACTCAGAGTTATGCACTACACTATTCAAAATATTCAGCGGTCCTAGAAGGATATACTGTTGCAAATTTGATATCTGATAAGAAATATACAATACAAAGTCTACTAGTGAGTATGTTTTCGCACTAGGTGGAGCTGTCGTAGCATGGAAATCCTCAAAACATACAGTTATAACTATATCCACTATGGATTCCGAGCTTATAGCTTTAGACAAATGTGGGGAGGAGGCTGAGTGGTTACACCACTTTCTAAAGGATATTCCTAGATGGATAAAGCCTGTGCCACCAATATGCATATATTGTGATAGTCAAAGTACTATTGGAAGAGCATAAATTAATATGTATAATGGTAAGTTTAGACACATTCATCGTAGACATAATATCATTAAACAACTACTCTTCACAGGGTTATCACTCTTGACAATATGAAGTCAAAAGATAACATTCTGGATCCATTAACCAAAAGGTTAAATCGAGAGTTAGTTGAAAAGTCATCAATCGGAATGGGATTGAAGTCCATGTAAAAATAAGTTGATACGAAGGAAACTCAACGTAGTTGACTGGAGATCCTAAGATCTAGGTTCAAATGGACAACCTAATTGTATAAACTTAGTTGGATCACTATAAGAATTGTAAGGGCACAATTCTTTAGAAACTCTTGCAGAACCTGGAGGATGTTCATGGTCCAAACGAACATAATCATGAGAACGGAACTATGTCAGGGATGAGTCATGTGTGTAGTATGTCATCGTTTACATAAAAGGTCGAATTCAAAGATATTGTGTATACTGGTCAGCTAGTAAAGTAAACATACTTATATAGGAGAGGTTTAAAGGGTAAAACCTACATATCCTATGCAGGTTTCGGAACGTAGAATTCTATCACCATGTTTGTTATGTTATTGATCATCAATTTTCATTCATGTGGGGAATTATTGGAAAATTGGGTATTTTATACACCATTTTCGTAGACCAATTTTGGACAAATTTTTAGGTGGGTTCCACTATATAAAAGCGTAAGGTCTTTGAATATTTGAGTTCTCCTCTGTGAGTACATCAAATTCGACTATTAATTTGTCAAAATTGGTTTTGGGATGAATGAGAAGTTATCTCCCACAGTGAGCTAAATGAGAATGGAAAAGTATGAGGGAATTGTAGAAATCTCACAGTGGGAATGGAGGAAATGTTGGAGTGCTATATATAGAGATGCTAGTATCAATGGTAATAACTTGATAAGACTGGATATTCTCTCTATATGGACCATCTCTAAATGGGCCGATGAGTTGTGTTTTGCTCCAGATGTATTTTTCCTCCTCATGGAAAACCTAAAAGTCATGAAATATGAAATCTTATTGTAAATTAAGGCCAAAAACACTTTTTGTTTGCAATTAAATCAAAAACATTTTGGATTTAATTTTTTGACTAATGACATTTTAATGGGTTAAATACCCTTCATTACACACATCCCCCATGAGTAGTATAAAAGGAGGTCTTCTCCTCTTCATTTTATACACCAAAGAAACTTTCAAGCTCTCTTTTACTCTCAATATTTGTTCTCCACGTTTTTGCTTATTTTTCTTCAAGTTTTATTGGTTTGATTTGGTTCAGTTTAAATTTTATTTCGTCAACAGTTTCATTTTTCGGCTCAAGTCTTGGTTTTACGTCGTTACTCTGGTGATAGAATTCTGACAAGTCAGTTCGATCAAGGTGGTGAAGTTGGGTGCTTTTCAGCTGCCTCAAACGTTTTATCTTGAAAAACAGACGACATTATCAACCTTAGTACCATAAGTGAATGGGCGTAAATGTTTAAGGAAACTGTGCAAACATGACTCGGTTTGATTTCTTATTATTTCGTTACCTGTCTGTATGTCTTAATGTTAATAAATACTTATTTACATTCCGTAGCTATCATATTTACATTTTGTAGGTAAAATTTTTACATTTTGTAGTGATTCTATTTACATTACTTTTCATAATTTATTTTATTTATCTGTCGTAATAATTTATTTACAGAGTTGTTGTATTATTATTATTTCCATTTAATCTTATAATGCAACACACTATTTCCGACAACGTATTACTTTTCAAACTTCTTTCCTTTTCAACATGTTCCTTTTCAAAGTTTTTCCTTTTCAAATTTCTTCTTTTTCAAAGTTCTTCGTTTTTCAAACTTATTCCTTTTCAAACTTCTTTCTTTTTGAACTTCTTCATTTTCAAAATTCTTCATTTTCAAAGTTCTTCCTTTTCAAAGTTCATTCTCTTCGAATTTCTTCATTTTTCAAAGTTCTTCGTTTTTAAACTTCTTTCTTTTCAAACTTTTTCTTTTTCAAAGTTCTCCTTTTCAAACTTAGTTCTTTTCAAACTTATTCATTTTCAAACTTATTTCATTTCAAAGTTTTTTATTTTTAAAGTTCTTTATTTTCAAACTTATTTATTTTCGAACTCCTTCATTTTCAAAGTTCTTTCTTTTCGAACTTCTTCCTTTTCAAAGCTCTTCACTTTCAAACTTATTTCTTTTCAAAGTTCTTCATTTTCAAACTTCTTTCTTACTTCTTTTCAAACTTCCTTCTTCTTTTTGGACTTCTTCTTTTTGGTTTCCTTTAGAGGGTGATGTTGCAGACATCATTCCTTACGAACTTAAACTCTTGATGAGCTTAGGTGCCCGTTTCCTTTAAAAAGTGAAAGTCTTCATGGACATAAGATCTTGGTGAGCTTAGGAGCTCGTTTTCTATAGAAAGTAGAAGCCTTCATGGACATAATATCTTGGTGAGCTTAGGAGCCCATTTTCGTTAGAAAGTAAAAGCATAGACATGAGTTTTTGGTGAGCTCAGGGGCCCGTTTTCTTTAGAAAGCAAAAGGATTCATGATATAGGCTCTCGTGAGCTCAGGGGCCTGTTTCTTTTAGAAAGCAGAAGGATTCATGATATAAGCTCTCGTGAGCTCAGGGGTACCGTTTCTTTTAGAAAGTAAAATCCTTCATGGACATAAGCTCTTGGTGAGCTTAGGGGAACCTTTTCTTTATAAAGTAAAATCCTTCATGGACATAAACTCTTAGTGAGCACAGGGGCTCTTTTTTTTAGAACAAATGTCCAATGACATAAGCTTTTCATAAAATCCAGGGGCTCGTTTCCTTCTGAGAACGATGTCTGTAGACACTCCCATTGACATAAGCTTTTCACAAAGTTAAGGGGCCCTATATTTCCTATCGGGTTCTTGCTAGAATTTCTCCCGTTTGCTAGAAGCTCGAATCTTATTCTGTAAATAATTTCAAGAAATTGACTTCTGTAGTTTTGAAGTGACATATGATTTGTGACATAAGTATTAAGGCGTTGGTGAGTTTAATGAATGAAGCTAACAGTTCTGCACATACTTATTTTCTAAACACCCTCCACGAGAATTACCATAACTTTTGATCAGCAGCTCGGAACTAAATTTCGTAAATTTTTTCAAGAAGTAAACTTCTTTATCTCTCCAATGATATACTATTTGCTATCTAGTTGGCTCCCAGTAAATACTGTTTAATTTCTTAATTTGACCGTTCCGCATATTTTGTTTCCTAAATAGCCTTAACGAAAATTATCATAACTTTTGCTCAAGAGCTCCAAATCAAGTTCTGCAAAATTCTTTAAGAAGTAGAAAACTATATATTTCGTTATATAATACTATCTTAATTGGTACAATTTAAAATTAAAAATGAAAAACGTGAATATGTTTACTTTTCTGAATAACACCAACGAAAATCATCATAACTTTTGATCGAAAGCTCTGAATTTATTTCCGTAAAGGTCTACAAATAGTAAACTTCCATATCTTTCTGATGATATAATATTTTTCATGTAATTTTCTTCAAACTTTTCTAGTTTCAGTTCTCGTTGTCAAGATGATTCCGTTTCCACCGTCAAGATATTTTTTTCTCGTTCTCAAGACTTTTCCGTTGTCATGACAATTCTTTTCCCTGTCTCAATACACTTCTTTTCCTTTTTTCTTTTCCTTTCTCAAGACATTTTTCTTTTCCTTTCTCAACTCAAGACTTTTCCTGTTGTCATGACTTTTTCCTTTCTTCATGACATTCCTTCCTTGTTTTTCTTTTTCTTTTCCTTTCTCAAGACATTTCTTTTCTTGTTTTTCTTTGAAGCTTCCTGTTCATAGATCATGTTTTGAGTTTTTGGATATTTCCAGAATCTGTTTAATGTAGTGGTCAAATGGATCTACTTCTGATTTCCATTCAGGCAAGTTGTTGGTATCTGTTTTTGGAAAATAAAGACATTCTAGCAAAACTATCAATTGAGCAAGGGGGTGGAGAATGATACCCCTTTAACGTGTTCCCGTCCAGACTAGTTGGGAACATCCGACACATCAGCTTCATCCTCATGTTGATGAAAATTCATTACTTGCTTGAAACGTTGGAGATAGTCAACATGACCTGACTTTCCTTCGTAACACTTAAACTTTGGGGCCGTGAACTTTTTTGGTACGGCTACAGCCAAAATTTGTGGGCATAGTGGGGAGTTCCAGGGCCACTACTCAACCCACTCCCAACTTCATAATCTTAAGCATTTTCCACTCAAAGCTCCCGCCCGTGCCTCCCTCTCCCAGCGCTCCCGTTGCGTAGATCGATGCTCATTCGAATTCTAGTCCTCCACCAGCTTTTGTTGTGCCCACTATGAGCACTCCCGCCCTGGGAAATGCTTATGGGTCACGAAGCACTGCTGCTGGTCAAGCTTTGCCGGCTCTCTGGAAGTTGAAGCATTTTTCCAACTCTCGTTCCTATTTCCGGTTCCTTTGCTCAGACGCTCTCTTTCTGGTTCAAGTATCTTGATAGAGGCGATGGCGTCATATGTGTTCATCATTGGATGGGAGATGAGAATTTTGAGTGTGATGATTTANAGATCGATGCTCATTCGAATTCTAGTCCTCCACCAGCTTTTGTTGTGCCCACTATGAGCACTCCCGCCCTGGGAAATGCTTATGGGTCACGAAGCACTGCTGCTGGTCAAGCTTTGCCGGCTCTCTGGAAGTTGAAGCATTTTTCCAACTCTCGTTCCTATTTCCGGTTCCTTTGCTCAGACGCTCTCTTTCTGGTTCAAGTATCTTGATAGAGGCGATGGCGTCATATGTGTTCATCATTTGATGAGAGATGAGAATTTTGAGTGTGATGATTTATTCTCAATGAAAGCACCAAATGTAAAGAAAAAAATTCATGATTTTAGAGAATTGGTCGTGAATTTCTTACATCGTAATGGAAAAATAAAGAGTATATAGAAAGGAGTAATAGACACCATGATTTATGTGAAAAACTCTTAAAGAAAAAAAAATTCACGGGGAGACTATGCTAACATTTCATTATGGAGAAAAATTTACCAGGCTAATGTAAAGCTAGACATTGTGCTTATTTTTTTGTGTTGATGGTTGTTGAGTGTCTATTTGAAGTTACATCTTGCCTTTATTTATAGGCATTTATAGAATATAATGCATTTTACCTAATTCTATCTGAAAATGGGATCAACAAAATATTCTTCTGAGATCTAGCTTATCAACATTAACAACTAAATTAATCTTTACCATCTAATCAATCAAATGGTCTTTATTAGCGTCTATTTGAATTGTCACGTTGGCAAGTCATGTACTTTCGTCTTATTGGTCTCTTCTTTATAATCGCCTAGTTGATTTTACGATCATTATTCTATCTTCTCTTTGATGAAGTCTTCGGTTTAGATCTTGCCACGTGTCATGTGAAAATTTGTACGGTCATTGAAAAGAAGATAGAATAAGGATTATAAGAGGAGTTCATCAAAATATTTCACGTACAAAATCAATATTCTTCGAGGGGTTCACCCAAATATTTCATGTACAAAATTAATAATTTTAGGAGGGGTTCACCAAAATATTTCACGTATAAAATTAATTATTCTTGGATTGTATTGAACCCCTCTAAGAATTGTATTGATGCAAAATCACCGAAAAAATAATAAAATCGCCAAAAAGAGAAAAAATGCCAGGAACCTCCAATATTAGGCCCAGAACCGCCGGTATTGGGCCCAAAACCGTCGGTATGGGTTAGAGAAACCATCAGGATAGATTGGTGAACCCTAGTACGTAATTGGTAAACCCTAGTATGTAATTGGCAAACCCCACTACGTAATTGGTGAACCCAGTACGTATTTGGTGAATCCCTCCAAGAATTGTTAATTTGTACGTATTTGGTGAACCTCACTACGTAATTGGTGAACTCCACTACGTAATTGGTGAACCCCTCTAAGAATTATTCTTTTGTACGTCTTTGGTGAACCTCACTACGTAATTGGTGAACCTCGTTACGTAATTGGTGAACCTCACACATGTAATTGGTGAACCTCACTACTTAATTGGTGGGGTTCACCAAATACGTACAAAAGAATAATTTCTGGAGGGATTCACCAATTACGTACTAGGGTTCACCAATTACGTAGTGGGGTTCACCAAATACGTACAAAAGAATAATTTCTGGAGGGATTCACCAATTACGTACTGGGGTTCACTACTTAATTGGTGAACCCTCTAAGAATTATTCATTTGTACATATTTGTTGAACCCCACTACGTAATTAGTGAACCCCAGTACGTAATTGGTGAATCCCTCCAGAAATTATTCTTTTGCACGTATTTGGTGAACCCCATTACGTAATTGGTGAACCCCTCCAATAATTATTTTTTGTACGTATTTGGTGAACCCCACTACTTAATTGGTGACCACATTACGTAATTGGTGAACCACTCTAAGAATTATTCTTTTTTGTATATATTTGGTGAACCACACTACAGAATTGGTGAACCTCACTATGTAATTGGTGAACTCCACTACGTAATTGATGAACCCCTCCAAAAATTATTCTTTTGTACGTATTTGGTGAACCTCATTACGTAATTGGTGAACCACACTACATATTTGGTGAACAAAAAAAACTGCTACCTGTTGCGCTTTGTGTGACCCAAATTACTCCAAATGTATTCTGAGAGCCACAAAAATCTAACATGAATTCCAAAAATTTCTTCCCGGCGTCATGAAAGTTTCATATGTTTGCCTCCTTAAACTGAATACTAACAAAATGTTTGGATTGAAACATTTGTAAAAGTCAAAGGTCTAAATTGAGATTTGTTATAGTCTTAGGTCCAGATTGAAACTAACGCCAAAGTATATGGGAAAATTGCATATTTTATCCAAATTTTATAGTATCAGTATTATAAATAATATTAATTTTACTAAAAAATAAATGATAAAATAAGTTTCATATAAGCTAATTGACCTAGATTAGTATGTTTCGTTCCTTTAATTTTAGTAGTTCAGTTTATTGGACAAAAATAATAACCGAACTTTTAAACTTTCAGTTTGGTTAATTTTTAGTAAATATTTGAAACTAAGAAATTTCATTTTAATTAGTTTATATTATTTATTAATAATGATAATAATATGATATGAATATTTTAAAAATTATAATGTTGGATATTATATTGTGTAATATATTTTCAAAGTATTATGAGAATTAATATTGTTAACCAATCCTAAATTCTGAATGTGTCAGTGAGTTACTATTTATGAAACTTGATTTTTAGCAATTTTCCTTTAATTTATTTGTATACAGACCTTTTCTTCATCACTCACCCTATAATTTCTATTAGAGAAATTTCTAACTCAAGACCCCATGAAGAATTAACGAAATTAAGATCCCTAGCGTTTTTCAAACGATTGTTGACTTTTTGAATAAAAGACTTTTTGTTGTTTCTATTTGTAGACCCTTATGGAGCAAACCATTTATTTTATTGTTCCCTCTATTTCAAAAGACTATTGTGGTCATTAGCCACAATACACTTGACGAATGAGACTCTTGTGAAATGTTAATATATTAGTGTAGATCTCACAGCCATCAAAATAATAAATAAATTTTTTTTTTATTGTGTGTACTATGCATAGTCAAAGTAAATTATCTTTTTTATTTTCTGTCACCCCAAACGTTTGCAAAATGAAATTTTAATTAAATTTATATTTTTTGGATAGTAATTAATGTTTAGGTAGTTGGTTTTTAGTTTATTAGTTAAGTATTTAATAAGTTTGTTGAGTTTTGTTATTTTTTATTAATTGGATTTTTTCTTTTTAACTTTTATCTCCTTTTATTTTAAAACTATCATTCTTTTTCACTTCTCACTTCAACTCCACCATTTTATTTAATTGTGTTGGTTCTGATCAATTATTTTGGCTATCTTTTTTATTCAATTATACTAATTTAATTTAACCAATACTTAATTAACTTAAGTAATTGATATTATTTTATAAATAATTCATGCTGACAAAAACTCTAATTGAAGGTTTTTTCAATTTAGCTAATCCTTTAAATTAAGTAATAATGATACAACATTCAACCAAGAAAAGTTACTACATGTATGCATTCGAAAAAGTTTGAACAACACATAAATTAAATAATAACGATACAACATTCAACCAAGAAAAGTTAATACATGTATACATGTTGACATAATTTAGCTTTCACTTGAGTATTTATTTCCAGTCTTATATCCATTGGGATCCTGAAATTTATTAGAATATATGACAATCAGTACTCATAAAAATGTTAGTTGATATAAATTTAAAGATGAACAACTCAACTAAAAAGATTAATTATCTCGATATATTATAAAATATGACCACCACATTGCGTTGAATTCATAAAGTTTAAAGGTGAGGACGTAGATTATTCCAACAAAATTTTGTAAGTTATAAATCATTTAAACAACGTATAATAAACAAATTATCGAATAAAATTTAAGTACGAGATCATTGGTGATTGTATCTTGATTTATTTGACTAAATGGTTGAAAAGAAGATCCTTGACTTGGAAATGAGGAAAATTGTTGCTTCCTAACTCCTGATACATGAAATTATTTAGTCATAACCAATAAAATAGCATAAGATTACTTTATTATAATAGGAAAAAATTAAAATTTACTTACCAGATTATCCTTCTTTTGGTTTCTTCTTCTTATACTTTTTCAAGTTACTTTTTAGTCTTGCATTAGAGACTCATTTTGGTCTCATATATGGAATATCCATTATTGTCTTCTGACCATATCCTAATTGTATATCATTTGTCAAATAATCGTCATTGTTTCTACCATCAACAGTGTCCATCACAATGCACTTGTTCATTTTTTTTGTAAGAAGTTGCAAGTCTCAAAACAAACTAATAGCGTTTCCAACCTTCTATTCTCTTCTCTTTTAATGGATCCGAGTCTTTACGGAAGCATTCTTCTGAACAAACAAGATTAATAATTGTTGGGTTCTCATACTTATCAAACCATATTTTCATTTTTCTAATGCTAAAATCAAGTTGTAAACCATACTTATTATAAAAATCACAACACTCTTCTACACTACTGGCAGTTAATCCTATATAAGGCTCAAGAATCTCATATTCTGCTTCTTCCATCAGTTGCAAGATAAATTACTACCAAATAAAATAACCAATATTGTGTGAGAGTAACAAAACAAAACAAAATCAAACAAATAATTCTCATATATTATTACACAAACGTGTTTTATTTATTCACATATCTAAAATTCAATTATTCTTAATTCTAATATATTCTAAAAACAGTAAAAAAAGCTTTAACAACAGCCAAAAAAATTAAATATGCAAACATTTAAAAAAAACTGTAAAATAGTAAAAAAAAGCAGCAAAATCTGTAAAAATTTAAAAATAAAAGTAAAAAACAGCAAAAAATTTAAACTCTGTAAAGAATAAAAAAACAGTAAAAAAAAACTTTAAAAACAATCAAAAAATTAAAATCTGTACACATTTTAAAAACTGTAAAAACAGTAAAATTTAAAAAAAAAAAATTAAAACTGTAAAAATTTAAAAATAAAAGTAAAAAGAGCAAAAAAATTAAAATCTTAAAAATTTTAAAACTGCAAAATTTTTAAAAAACTGTAAAAAACAGTAAAAAATAAAAACCCGTAAACAATGAAAAATTTTAAAAAAAAAACAGTGAAAACAATTATGCTCATTGTCTTTTTCAAACTAAAATAGTAAAAAAAATGAATCACATTAACATGTAATATGCGTTATTCAAATAAGCATATGGAAATAGCACGACAATTATGCTCATTGTCTGTACACATTTTAAAAACTGTAAAAACAGTAAAATTTGTAAAAAAAAGTTAAAACTGTAAAAATTTAAAAATAAAAGTAAAAACAGTAAAAACAGCAAAAAAATTAAGATCTTAAAAATTTTTAAACTGCAAATTTTTTAAAAAACTGTAAAAAACAATAAAAAATATAAAAACCCATAAAACAATAAAAAATTTAAAAAAACAGTGAAAACAATTATGTTCATTGTCTTTTTCAAACTAAAATAGCAAAAAAATGAATCACATTATCATGTAATATGCCTTATTCAAATAAGCATATGGAAATAGCACTACAATTATGCTTATTGTCTGCACACATTTTAAAAACTGTAAAAACAGTAAAATTTGTAAAAAAAAATTAAAACTGTAAAAATTTAAAAATAAAAGTAAAAACAGTAAAAACAGCAAAAAATTAAGATCTTAAATTTTTTTAAAAAACTGTAGAAAACATAAAAAATAAAAACCCATAAAACAATAAAAAAATTTAAAAAAACAGTGAAAACAATTATGCTCATTGTCTTTTTCAAACTAAAATAGCAAAAAAAATGAATCACATAAACATGTAATTTGCTTTATTCAAATAAGCATGTGGAAATAGCACTACAAATACATTAAGAATAAATAAAATTTAATTAATTAAAACAATAGATGAAGTTAAAAATGAATAACACTACTCGTCAACTAAATAGATTATTACCTTAATAGTAGGATGTGCTAATTGCTTGGATGAATGAAGGAATAATGAAAGTAAAAAATGGTTGGTTTGAATTGAGAAATGAAGTGAGAAAAATGGTGGAGTTGAAGTGAGAAGTAAAGAAGAAGGATAGCTTAATAGAAAAATGAGATAAAAAGAAAAAATCGAATTAATAAAAAAATACAAAAACTCAACAAACTTATTAATCAACTAACAAATTAAAAACCAACTACCTAAACACTAATTAACTACCCAAAAACCACAAATTTAATTAAAATTTCATTTGAGGGGAAAACAGAAAATAAAAAAGATAATTCACTTTTACTATGACATGGGACCCACAATAAAAAAATTTACTTTTCACTCATTATTTTAAAGGTTGTGGGACCCATGCTAGTATAATTTGAGTCCCGCACGTCAAGTGTCAAATTGTGACCAAGCCACAATAATCTTTCCTGTAAAAGACATGTGCCATGTCTTTTACAATGTCCCTTTCTCTACTCATTACCATTTTTTCTTCCATTTACACGAATCCTCTTCCTCCATCTCTCCTGAATCATTTTTGCTTGATTTTCAATTAGTTATGAATGCATTTGCTTTAGAAATCTTCCAATATGTTTATATAAAAACTAAATCTAGCATTACTAATTGATATTATGGGTTTAATTGCACGTTGCTAGACTATAGTGTAGTAAGCGGCTAGACTGCTAGACTACGATCTACAATATACTGGTAGACAACGTTTTTTATCATAATCTAGGTACATTTTTTTGCAACCACCATTTTTGAGGTACTGAGCCAGTTGCACATGTTCAACGAAAAAAATCACTACAAGAAAAGCTAGTTTTAGCTACAAAAGTCAATTCGTCGCTAAAAGCTAGTTTTTAGCTAACATACTTTTCTTAGTCGCTAAAGATGGCATATTGCGATGACATTTTTGCACGTCGCAATAAGCTTCACCCGAAAAAAAAACTTGGGCGCACCACTTTTTTGGGGTTTTTATCGACGAAGTTTAAATTCGTCACTAAAGCCTTATTTTTAGTGACTAATTTACCATTTGGTCATTAAAGCCTCTGGCTTTCACCAACGAAATTACTAGTTCATCCATGAAAGCTCTATAACCTTGTTAAAATGACGTTGTCTTAACAAGTAGACAACTCCATAAACAAAAAGAAAAAAAACCCTCACATTCCTCATTCACCCCCTCCCCCCGCTCAACAGAGCTCCTCTATTTGTCGTTGATCTTTCTCAGGCGAGCTTCCATGGTGAGCTTCACGCCGAGCTTCCACAACGAGCTTCAAAGCTCGTCGTCGTCATTTGGAGCTCTTACTCTTCGAAAGTTAGGTCTGTGATTTTAGGTAAGTTGATTTCGCTTCTATTTGTTCTTTATTTTTATGGTTTGCATTCTAATTTTCCTTCTCATTTTGGATTGAACTTACTCTAATACTTAGGTCTCTGATTTTAGGTAAGTTAATTTCGTTTCTATTTTGGGAGTGTGTTGTAATTCTTTGGATAAACTTATTTATTGGGCTTGATTGATTAAGCAAAATTTTATTTTCGTTGATGAATTTTCTGTTCAAGATTTTCCAAACCCTAAACTTTTATTTTAGCATTGGTTAATCAAAGTTTTCCAATAATTTATTTATGTTTAGGGCTTTTATTGCTTTTGGAAGCTCCAACTCCAAGTTTACTCATTCAGATGTTTTTCCATAGGTTTTATTGCCTCAGCTTAGTTGTATTTTCTCTCTTAGAAGGTTTTCTTTACTTTGGTTCAAACGCAAAATATAAAGAAGCTAAAGGAGATAAGGTATTTTCACTTTCAGGTTACACTTTCCAAATTTAATCAAGCTGTCAAATTGGTTCTTATAATTTTATTCTAATTAATTTAGTCTCTTAGTTTAAACCAGTTGAGCCTAATTTTTCATTTGAAGATAGCTTAAGAAACATTGTTATCGAACTTGAGTATGGGCCTTCCTTTCTCTATATAAGTAACTTGTATAAAGTGATTGTGAACTTAATCTTTCTATTGGATATTGTGTATCAGATGTATTCTAAATAACATTTCAATTGTTTAAGTATTTATTTGAGGAGCCCACGCTTTTTCAATGTTTCTCTAGTTGACGTTAGACATGAGACATAAATTATTGAGGGAAAACTCTATTAACAATTCACATTTGATAAATCGTTTTTCATTTTTCTTTATTGTCGTTCCTTCTGATAGGGTTAGTTTGTGGTTTACAGTTTCCTTTTGATCAAAAGTATTATAATATTTTAGCTACCAGTACCAGCTGCTGATATGTTATAGAGTAGTAATATATACGGGAAATGTTTGTAATGAGTAGGATTTTTTTAACGTAAAATTGGTAGGATGTTAGATGTGCTTCATTTACTCAACCAATTATCTTTTCTGAACATAGGAAATGAGGATCGTTCTATTCATAATCAAAGAGAGATGGAGAGTAGCCTTCATTTTAGTTTAAGAAAAGAAAAGGAAATGGCCTCCCCAATCCTCATTTTTCTGTTTTATGTAAGCTTTTATTTTAGGGATCTTTTGTTGAGAGTTTCTCTGAATAGTCATTTAATTTACAGAGTGATAAAAAATGGATAAGAGTTGAATAAAAAATTCTAATAGATTGTCCAAGAAGTATATTGATGGTACTTGACAGTTGATTGGTGTGGCCAGTAATTATCAGTGTATATGGGTGTGGGGGGGCCTTATAAATTTGTATGTGAGTGCGCTAGATAATTTTTAAATTCTTTCTTATAGATGCTCCTTGTCTAAATATAATTGTATTAGTTTTATTTTTTTTAGGGGGGGTTGTCTAAATATAATAATATTAGATTTTGCTGGATGTTTTTTCAATACTTTCTTATTGATGAATATATTTATCTTGAATTTTGCTCATTGTGATGTTACAGGAACGCATGTGTGCTTTACGGGATGAGCCTATCGCTAAGCATGACACACCTTACTCCAAAGAAGAGATAGTTGAAGAAGTCTTCAGATGAAATAAATGTCTTGGACATGAAGCATCACCCACATCTTCTAAAAAAGAGTCGAGTTGAAAATATAGAATTAAATAAACAAATAAAGTTGATGGAGAGCAACTACAAAGCTTACTCGCTTGGGCTCGTCAAAACGGTTTTCCACCTCCTGACGATGTCTCAACCGTAGAAATATGAGGTTCAAAATATTTGTTAAGTTTTGTAGTTGTAACATCAAGCTTTAAATATTCTCTTTTTTTATTTATCTTATTGGGATACATTTGTGAACCAAATTCTGTAGTGAATAATGATTCAGAGATTTTGTAATGAACTACTACCAATTTATTACATTACATATATTAATGATTAATATATGTATTTCTTAGAAAAATATTGGGTTTGATAAATTTTATGATGATATTAATTGTTATTACAAGCGAATATGAAAACTAAAAATTCAATATTTTTATTTACATTCTGGAAATATAAAATTTGGTCACCAAAAACATTTCACGATAAAAAAAGTTGGTCACAAAAGAATTTAGGTGACCAAGAGAAATATTGGTGGCAAAAAGATTTTTACGACGAAAATTATTTTGGTCGCAAAAGCTTTTTGCTACCAAATTTTATGTTCGTCGAGAAATATTGGTGACCAGTTTTTCTTTGTCGCAAAAGGTCTAACGCAACAAGTTTCATTTTTCATCGCGAAAGGCTTCACAGAATAAGTGAAAGCGATGAGGCCCGCGACGAAATGTTCGTCGTGTTAGACCTTTTGAGACCAGATTTAGGGGTTTTAGCAACCAAAATATTGGTCGCTAGAGCTCTTTTTTTCTTGTAGTGAATGTTTAACTACTTTAGTAAATAATTATATTTTGATTAATATATAATTCATGAATAACCGGATAAGTTGTTTATACAAAAATCCTGGAGTTTTTATGCCTCCGGTGTGGTTTTTTAAACTTATTATTAAAATAGGCTACTTTTGAAACTATTTAGAGAAATGATACAGATTTTGCCACGTAGAAATTGCCTCTTGAAGAGGCGATTTCAAGTTGACCACGTAGGACACCAAGCTGGGTAAGTGGGATGTGATTGTAAGAAGGACTCACCTTTTTACAAGACGGGTTCTATTTGATACGAACACGCATCTTAACGAGGCAAGTTGTTCTTGAAAGGATCTCACCTCTCCAAGAGGTGAGTTTTATGCACGACGAACTTGCATACACATGAACTCGCCACTTCAAGAAGCAAATTCAACATTAGAAACTCACATCATGAACTTGCATCAATGAAACTCACCTCTTCAAGAAACTCATATACACATAAACTCGCCTCTACAAGACACGATTTATTTGATCCACGTACTTCAAGAAGCAAGTTCGAGAAACTTGCATATACATGAACTCGAGGGACATGGTTTCTTTTATCCATCTCACTAATCTCCGCAACACCTTAAACGGCCTCTTCAAGAGGCGATTTCACTTACATGGCACCAACTGCATCATTTTCCTAATTAGTTTGGAAAGTAGTTTATTTTAGTAATTTTTTATTAAAATAATATTAAAACTATAAAAAATCCCAAAAATCCTCGCTAAAGTTAATAAAACCATTGTTGAGTAAAAAAGTTTTAATATGTATTATGAAGTTAACTCGTATAAAATCAGAAAGCATAGAAATTATAAAAATTAATACATGAATAAAATCTTGTTATAAAAATTAATACATGAATATTAACTCGTTTTGAATGTCATAATGTGTCATCATATAATCAAAATATGATATTCAATTTCATATTTTCTTTGTGAATATTCTTATTTAAATAAAAGTAGAGAAAGATATAAATGTGATCATATTTACATTCGTTGACATAGGCAAGCCTCCATGTTTTTTTCTTTCATAATCTAGTCATCAAAATACTTGTCTTCCCTTTGAGGGTCCCTCTTTAATGCTGAGAATTTTTTTTTCTAGCATTGATGCTGAGATTAATCTTGGTCGTAGGATAGGGTCAAATTAATCCCAGCCATTGGACTAGTTTTTAAATTGAACTTCCTTTGAAGTCGGTAGAATAGGTACCCAATTACCCATCTTCTTCATATTTTCCACTTTCCGCCCTTCTTCGATTACAACATCACTTTCCCCCATTCTTCGACTACAACATCACGATTAGGGCACAACGACAATTTTTTACTCCTTTAAGTTGAAGCTCGCCTAGGAGAAATCTCAGAGCTCCGGTCTCTCTGAGTTGATTTTGGCAGAAGTTGGTGCTCTCTCTCTCTCTCTCTCTCAACTATGGTGTGTTCGTCTCCCTTTCCCCTCATTCTTTCCTCCTTTCTATCCTTCAACTTCTACCCCATAATTTAGGGCATGCTTTTTAGTTATAACTTTATAGAACTTTGCATGTGGTTGTGTACGTCTGGTTATCTCTAATTATTTGTTTGATTTTGGCCATATTATTATGTTCATGAACGAGGACCTAGGATTTTGTTTGTCATAATTTCTTGAAATTGTGGGTTTCTGCCAGCGAGTGGGTCTTAGTTTAGAGTACTCAAATTTATAGAGTGGGCTGAGCAAAATGAGTGCCACAGTATCAAATTGGCTCATAGTTTTTTTCCTATAAACAATGGATATAGTTAACCATGAGTTTGATATACTATTTGGGTCGCCTTTGTGTATAAACAATTTATGGTTTCCAGTGAATTTTTGTGTAATGCTTATTTACGTCATTGTTTATGCTTTGACAAAATGACTGGATTATGTTCATGTCTTAATGTTGTAGGTTGCTATTGAGAAATAAGATTAATATTGTTATAGTTAGAATAGGTTTACTTGAGAACATAACATTGGTTTGTAGTTGGATTTTCACCCAATTATAAGAAGTGACTCCTTATTTTTTTCAGGTGAAACCTTTTGATTATCAGTCATCAATAGGAAAGACTTGTCGATATTGATAAAGTTGATAGTCATGTACTTCTGGAATTTATGTCTCAATATCATTAGCATGAGTTGGATTTACTTAATTAAATGGAGCTTGCTATGTTGTAGGCTAGTTTCTCAATTTTTGCATTTTTCATGTTTCTATACGGAATATTGTAGTTGGAAGGAGATATTACTTGAGGTTATTTTCTTTCATGAAAACAATGTTATTTCATATGTATGGTTGTTACTAGATGAACATTATTGTACTTATTATCCTTCAAGCAATCAAATAAAAGAAAAATTCATACTTTAGAGAGAACTACATGAACAACGTCATTTTTATATGAATATAGAGATTTCAACATTTGTAAAGTTTTTAACTAGCTTACATGCGTGGTACAACTTTACTAATATGATTCTTTTAACATGATAAATTGTGAAAAAAAAACTTGGTTAGCATGTTGCAAGTAGATCAAATAAGTTTCTTGCATTTTTTAAATTCTTTACACGTCATGTTTATCATCTACTGAGATTGTTGATATATGTCACTTCTAATTAATTTGTTATCTCAAATAGTCATTGTATAAAGCTAATTAATAGCATAATAGGGGCAGATGTATACAAGAACATGACATTGATATGTCATTTTAACATTCTTACTATATGATGTTCAACCATTATAACTTTTAGTATCAGGGATAATCATGATAAGAAGACATTATCATATGACTAAATTTAATTATACTAACATATATTTCAAATGGCTAACGCAAATGTCAACGTGAAGAAGGTACAAAAAGGTTTCTTTGTATACTTGTAAATAATTAATGAGATCATCAATTTAATGTTACAGATTTTCATATAAATTATTGCAATGTTAATATGGTTGTTTAAAACTAAAACAATGCGAAAGAATGTGCCAAAATGAGGGCGGCATGTGAAAATATTAGTGGTCATAAAGTAAGTATGTTTTAATAAACATTACATTATAACATGGAATTGATAAATTTTAATTTTAATTTAAGTGAGTTTCTAATATGTAGACATGAAAAAATCTAGCTTTAAAGTGGAAAGTATGACGAATGAAGCGAAACTCAATTATTTGAAGGAAAATGAAATTCATTCCATTGAAAGCGGAGCGGAACAACCCGGTCCTAGTCATCCGAGAATGCCTGCTTTTAAACGGAAGTTGCTCAAACGTTGTACACCCGAGAAATTTTGCAGATCTTGTTGCAGATTTCGATGAGGGAAAGAGGATAGCGGTCATGGAGATGGGATTTAGAGGGTTGTTGGATATTAAATACCACAAGCTGAAGAGGAACTTCTTGCAGTAACTATTAAGTTGCTTCGATCCAGCCACTTGCACGTTGAATGTCTATGGGTCAACATTCAAAATCACCGCAAAATGATGTGACTTCTATACAGGCATCTTTGACGGTGGGCAGGAGATCAAATTCGATGGTGATGTGAATGAGATAAAATATCTAAAGGTGAAGTGGGTGAACGCCAAATGTGCTATTTTGGTGAATGCCTTGTCAAAATTCTTGATTGAGGAGTCTGACGGTGACTGTTGGAGGCAAGTCTTTGTGTTGTACATTGTCGGGGTTGTTATCTCCTCGATCAAAACCAATCGTCAGTCATTCATGGTTGCATGTTGTGAAGTCACCCGAGACCATCCAACATAAGAATTGAGCTTTTGCTTGTTTTAAAGATTTTGTGGTTGGTGTCGTGAGGTATCAAAATAACCACCACCATAGCATTAACGGATGCTTGTTATTTATACAGGTAATATATTTAGTGTACATTGGTATTACTTTTGTATTATAACATACATATATTTACCAATAAGTTCATTTCGATGCAGTTGTTTATCTAGAGAAGTTGGCATGTGTTGCCAATTATGTTGACTTGAACCAGCCTTCGCCGCTAAGGTAGAACGACATGGTCATCGTAAAAATGATTTTTTTTTTATAATCAAGGGGAAGAGAAACTTGGCCTAAAAGTTGTGCGGTGAACATTTAAGAATATTGCAATTTTTTTTGGTTATATTATCATTGATTATTTATTACTAATTCATATATATTTGTATCATGTAGATCGATACAATGGCGCAAGCCATTCCGGGCGACCGTGAGCATAAGTATGTTCACGAGGGCATGTGTGTAGATCTACCTGAAGAGCAAGTCGTCGGGCTAGGTGTTTCAAGTGCACAACTGATCGCTCTTCAGGTGGAGTCCAGCTCCATGAAGGCGGAGATTTCATAATTAATGGAGGTGTCAAGAAAGATGATGGTCGTCCAAGAGAATATGTGCACAACGGCGAGTCTTTTGGAGCAGACGCTGGTAAGTCTCAAGCCCAAGACGATGAACCACGTGTCACCCTGACTCAAGGTAAAGAATAAGGAGGTTTTGATGAGGATATAAGTCTCTCCCGCGATGAATAGCTACCAAACAATATATTCGTTAACCTGCTATTAGTCATGAAACTATCTATGACTGGAACAACTAAAGGACATTGAAAGATATTATTTTATGTATTCGTATTTCATCATATATATATAACATGTATAATATAACTATTAATCTAACAACGTACTTGGGCTGTGTTTTGGTAGGGCAAACAAGTCTTGTCCGAGTCTATTGAAAGCCAATTCTCAATGTAGTTGCGTAGCACTCGAGAGATGAGAGATGGTCCTCTACTCAATTCACCGTATTTTAAGGGTAAATCGACCACTAAACGTAATAAGAAGGTATTTAAAGTGGGTATGTACACGCTGCAAGACCCACTAGAAGTGAAAGATGAACGTTTAGTGGAGTACATTTTATAGAAAAGATTAGTGGATAGATAGTAGTCACACTAATCTAACAAAATTTGACACACCATCACGTCCAAATTTTGATTAAGTTTGTCTTTTATTTATCTTTTGCAGTGAGATTCTCGTTAGACATTCTGGCCTCCATGCTAAATGGAGAGACCTAAAGACGCTCGGTCCAGAAAATTGGATTGGCTCGGACCTTATAAACTTGTTTATCAGTATTTTGACCTTGGAGGCTTGTCGTGCGTCGATGGGCAACCGATTCTGGTTTCTCCCCACGTTCTTTGTTGTGAGTATCTACTACTCAGTATCATCCTTATTTTAGGTTTGTATGTACGTTGTGTATTGTGTTTTTGTTGTGCCACTGCAGAGTCGATGTGTTTAAAAACTAATAGAGCTTCCTTATTTTGTAAGGAAACATAAGATCGTAGATAGATATGCACCAACGCTTGAGCTAGAAATGACGGTAAATAAATTTAATATAGTTAATATATTAAATGTTGACTTAGTATGATTGTGTAATCTAGCTCTGTATTGTGGTACACGATGGTCGAGACCATTCGTTTATGTCCAAGATCTCTATCATGGACGAGGAAGTCACTGTATGGGACACCTTGCCAGATGACTGACTTAACGCGAGACGGACCGAAAAGGTAAAAAAGATTGTATGTTCTAACCCCTCACATGACTTGTAATTTGTCTTATTGCATGTGTAATTTTGACATTGATTACCTTTTTATATTTTATGAATCTAATTATAGTTAAAAGGTATGGACTTGATATTTGGGCCTAAGCTCATAGATTTGTTGCCCCCGCCAACAACATTCTCTTCATTCAAATTTTCAAGGTCACCCCAAGTGGTCACCCAATCAAATGGGTAAGTTCACAGATCACGAATTTGATTGGGCTTCCTTCACCCTTTAATGATGCACCTATTATTACATTTGCAGAAGTGATTATGGTGTGTGAGTCTTAAGATATATGGATGACATCATGGCAGAAATTGTTCAAGACTATCGTTCCCAGGTAATTTGTCAGATATTGTTTACATTTTGCTAAACTTGAGAACTTTGTTTTTTGTTTGTTATAGTTGCGGGTTCTTTTAGTTCTATAGTTGACAATTTTTTTATTGTTTTGGATTTGCTCATTTGTGGTTGTCATTACTGGTTATTTGTAAGGGTTCCTTTAGTTATGTAATTGTGATTTTTCTAATTGTTCTGGACTTACTCATTTGTGGCTCTCACTATTGAATTTGTTGAGTTGTACGATAGTTTTGGTGAATATTCAAGCCTTAGAGCATCCCATTTTCTGTTTTGTTTTAGTTGGGTATTGTTAGTTATGTAATTGAGATTTTTCTGATTGCTGTGGATTTGCTCATTTGTGGTTATTATTATTGAATTTGTTGAAGTGTATGATAGTTTGGTGAATGTTCAAACCTTACAGCTCCTATTTCTGTTTTGTTTATTTTGGAGTTAGGGTTCTTTTAGCTATGTAATTGGAAATTTTTTTATTGTTCTGGATTTGCTCGTTTATGGTCGTCGTTGTTGAATTTGTTGAGGTGTTGATAGTTTGTTGAATATTGGGATCATTTTTACAGGATTATAAATTGCACGATCTTCGGTGTGATATTTTTTTGAAGATTGTCAACCATCATTGGAACATCTCATACGATGCGTTACATGATAGCATTGATCAATTTTATAATAGGAACTCATCTGTCTCGGAGACCCGGCTACCACTGAAGACAAGTCCTACTTTAAAGCAAAGGCTTGAGAAGAGAAAAAAAATGAAGGGATAGATAATATTGTATTATATTATTGTGTCCTATTTTTTATGTTCTTGTTCAAACACTCACCCATTTTCCATTTTCGAGAAATTTGGTGAGCTAGAGGTTTTTTATGTTCTTGTTCAAACACTCGCCCATATATTTTTCTCATGAATTCTTTCTTTTGAGCAAACCCATCTCTGTAGCACAGTTTCTCCCTGTCTGCTCTTGCGTTTATCATCTTTCTGTACATTGAACCCAACATCAGCTGCGTATGTATAGTAGAAATCTTCAGCCTTATGTAACATATCAAAATTTTCACCAATGACACTCATTCCGCAAGTTTGCTAATGTGGATGACCCCGGTTGCGTAATCGTCTCACTCAGGTTGATGGATATTTCATGATGACTCATCTTTGAAGATGTTTAATCTTAAAAAATTATAAAAAATTAAACATCGGATGAATCATCTTTGAATATGCTTAATCTTAAAAAAATTAAAGAAAACTAAACAAACATTACCTTTTCGGTGTGGTCGACCACTTAGTTGGAGATGAAAATTGGATATCCAAATAAAGAAAATGAATAAGCAAGTGTATTTGAAGTTTAGAGCACTTAAAACTTAGTGAGAATGTGTTAAGTTGAGTGAATATATGATTTTAAGGATAGTTTACGAAGAGTAATTATTCCTATTAATTGCACAACCACCAGACAGTACCAACGAATAAAAAAGTCAAACTAGGCAATTAGGACCCAAACGGTGCTTTGGTGGTCCTAATCACCTAGGGGATAGGCGAATCGCCAATAATAACATGCATTTGGGCATGTTGGTCGCGTTTGAGCCCTAAATGCCATAGTAACAGGCATTTAGGACGCGCTCAGCAGGCCCCAAACGCAGCTATTATAGGCGATTCCCTTACTATGACTGGCGTTTAGGTTCTGTTGGTCACGTTTGAGTCCTAAACGTTAGACACACAGGTGTTTGGTCCCAATACTCCTTATTATGCTTAAAAAATCTGGATGGAAAATTTAAAATAATTTTAGAAGTTTAAAATGTTTGGATAGATTGATGGTTTGTAAGCACGAGACGGGCCATAACACAAAGGGCAAATCTTCTCTTCATAGAATTCAATTGGATAGATTGACGGTATGTAAATGTTATCCTTACACACAAAATGTTTAGGATCAAGTTTAAAAAGCAATGATAAAATAAACAAACTTAGAATCTAGTTCTAAATTTTAACCAACGATTTGACAAAACCTCCCCATAAATATTAGAAAATCTACAATATTAATTGCATATTTATATCCATAATATGTCAGTTTACATGTCATGCATCTTTGACAAATTTAGAATCCAAAAAAGCTTAGAATCTAATCCAAACAAACTTAGAGTCTAAAAAAACTTAAAATATAAACAAACTTAGAATCCAACATATTTATATCCATGAAAAGTTCATATCAACTATGCAAAACATCATGGTGTAACTTTTCTCTTTTTCAACAAAGCATCATGTGAATGCTTTGTACGTCCTTCATGTTCTCATTCCGATCCAGTATCCTCATTGATGTCGTCATCATGGCCGTCTTCATCATCGTTAACTGAATCTTCACCGTTGTCATCATCTTCATCATCATCACTCCCACGTCTACTTGCTTGAGTTTCATACATGTGCATGCGTCTTTGCAACTTCACCTACAAGTGTACATATTCAGTATATTTTGATTTCAAACTAAGTTTAAATTTTTCTTATCCTTTTTTTCATCGATGTTTTGGCCTTTATCATCGCCTCATGTGCGCTCAACATTTTTTTGAAGAACAGCCTATTAAGACCGTCAATCATGCGCATCATGCCTGCCGTGCATGCAGTCGGCACCTGCATTATCTGAATTACGTGTTAATATGATATTTAATGACTAAATAATAAATATTAACATCATAACTCACGTAATCGGCTTCAGCAGATGGAAGACCCCGGACTGGAACATAATTTGGAATGTTAACCAACTCACTATCACTATCTGGGAGTTGTAACTAAATCTGCCACGTTGGTAGTGGGATGTCAGCCACTCTTATATCATCAACGATCACTCTAGCTGACCCTAATGCTCCTAGTATTGCTGTGGCCGTTGCAGTTGCTGGTGCTGCTGCCTATACATAGTAGATTACAAAATTACATTGTATAACAATATGAGTAATATCTTATATTTAAAAATAACTTAGAGACGTTTAGCACTTGCGGAGATGAAGATGCCGCATCATAGTTGTAAGACAACCACTTTTCCAGAATTCATCATAAGTATCTTCGCTCTCGCCATCTACATCAACAATAAAGTGTCACTCTGAAACCTCCAAGACCGCCAGACAGATCTTCTCTGGTGAATGGTTGATACACTATAATTTTTCATCCAAAACATATATCGCTACCAATAATCATACATTTCTAGAAGCATCACATAAACAACACTCAGTTTTCAAAATGATTCAAGTTTCTATTTGGTGTTTTAACAATACAGCATATAACAACCAAATTTTTTGTTAAAGAAACTTGCATTTTATCCTTGGATGGGATATAGCATTTCATCGAACATGTTATGGGCATTCATATAAATAAAGTATAAACCCCAATATGTCATGTTATCAAACACCTTACGGACAATGAAAAAAATACACCATATAATTCATTACGACATTTCATCGAACACTTTACGGGCACTAATGAAAATACTATAGTTTTCCATCCAAGGCATATATTTCTACCAACAACCATACATTTCTATAATCATCCCACTAAAAATACTCAATTTGCAAAACGAATCAAGTATATATTAGGTGTTTTAACAATATAACACATAAAATTCAAAATCTTTAAAGAAAAACTTACATCTTGTTTGCTTGTGTGAGATATATGCTCGGTTGGAGCAATATGAAGAATATGGCTACTAAGATTTCGATTCTTTGGACGGAATCTTTTCACTCATAACCGATGGCATCGTACGACCTTTTTAAAAAGCTCGAGCTCGAACTTGGTTACGTCGTTACACTCAATGTCCCATTTGCAACTTTATGCTTTCCTCTAGCCATTATTGGTGAAAAGTTATAATATTAGAAGGATATGGGTTTGGGGTCACGGGTTAAAGAGATTTGGCTTTGATTTGGCGCAGGTTTTGACTCGTGTGTTGCAAACGATGCGTTCAATGAGATATTACGGGTTTGACTCATGTGTTGCAATAGATTTGGATCGATTTGATGGATTTTAGGTTATGAAGAGGGATGAAGATGAAGATGAAGAATAAGGAGAATATGGTTTGAGTGAAGAGAAATCAAGTGTTGAGAGAGAGGGGGAAGGGTGGGTATCAATTTTTTAAGAATTAGGGGGAATTGCTTTTTTAATGTCGAGGTTAATTTTGATAAAAAATAAGGTTAGATTTAAAAATTAAATTTATAGGTTTATAAATTAATTAAAACATAAAGGGTTATTTTTAAAAAATATGGGGTTATTATTACAAAATAAAAGGTTAAATTTAATTTCAAACTGTTTAGTGGATATACTCGATTTAACAGTAGAATCTGACCTTAAGGGTTATACCTGTTGGTCAAACTGATGATATGATTTACTGATCATCATAACATCACGATATATAATTATATTTGGTGAAAACTCATATCGCTCGATACTTGTCACAAAAGCACAACAACATTAGCAATGACAACTCTTATCGAGTTTATGATTAAGTGTTCAATTGTTTTGGGAATCCTTAGTTAATCCAATCTAATTTCACATAATAAGTGAGTATCATGAATGTTTGCATTGAAATAACAATTTTATTCTATTTTTATCGATGATTTTCTTGGTGTACAGTAAATAATTATAAAATATCAATTTTATGGTTGATTATGTGGAATGGCGATTAGAGCCATATAAATGACGATTAGGCAAAATAGTGACGATTGGGAGGGAGACTGACGCTTGCCTATTTATACATGGTGATTGGGGAATGGAGTCATAAAACTAGAATTTGGCTTTGACGATGCGATTATCACTTTCAGGATGGTGTTTAGGGGCTAAAAATAGGTGATTCACCTATTAGGTATGGCGATTAGGTTTTGGGTGTTCATCAAATACGTATTGGTGTACAACAAATTGTTTAAGGGTTCACCAAAATTTAAAAATTCATTTTTTTGTGAACCCAAGTACGTATTTGGTGAACTCCTCTAAGAATTATTAATTTGTACGTAATTGGTGAGCACACTATATAATTGGTGAACCTCAGTACGTAATTGGTGAACCCCAGTACGAATGGACCCCTCTAAGAATTATTAATTTGTACGTATTTGGTGAAACTCACTCCGTAATTTGTGAACTCTAATACATAATTGATGAACTCCAATACGTATTTGGTGAACTCCTTGAAGAATTATTAATTTGTAGATATTTGGTGAACCTCACTACATAATTAGTGAACTCTAGTACGTAATTGGTGAACCCTAGTACGTATTTGGTGAACCCCTCCAAGAATTATTAATTTATACTAATTGGCGAGCCTCACTACATAATTGATGAACTCAGTACATCTTTGGTGAACCCCAATACGTATTTGGTGAATCCCTCCAAGAATTATTAATTTATATATAATTGGTGAACCCCAGTACGTATTTGGTGAACCCCTCCAATAATTATTATTTTGTACGTATTTGGTGAACCCCACTACTTAATTGGTGAATCCCACTACGTAATTGATGAACCACACTACGTATTTGGTGAACTCCCTCTAAGAATTATTAATTTGTACATATTTGATGAACCCCTCCAATAATTATTATTTTGTACGTATTTGGTGAACTCGAGTACGCATTTGGTGAACTCCTCTAAAAATTATTAATTTGTACGTATTTGGTGAACAAAAAAAACCTGTTACCTGCTAGGCTTTGTGTAGCCTAGATTGTTTCAAAAGTAATCTAAGGGCTACAATGACCCGGCATCAATGTCAGAAAATTATTCCCGACATTATAAAGTTTCCCTCCCTTTGAATGAAAGTAGCCTCAATAAGTCAATACTAACCTGGATAACGTAAATCATTAGAATTCAGATACAATATATAATTGTAAATAAGAAGTATGAGGATGAAAATCGTTAAAATTCAGATACTACATAGGAGATGAAAATAGTTGCATATAAAACTATCTAATCCAATATTTGAAAATTTAAATGTGGGAGAGTGATGGATTTTTTAGGGCCTAGAAAAGGGAAAGAGTGAAAATGTATATTGGGCTTAAGTATTATAGAATGATTCATGAATATGTAATTTAAAGAACAATCAAGTGCACTATAAAATAAAAAGTGAGTAGCGCCAATTAATCCCAAAGCAATCAAATCAAATTGATGAGTACAACTACCTATACACGTTTTAGTAAGATAAATTGACTTTATTGTATACATGAAAACCTCAGAATATAAATATAGTAACTTAAGATAATACTTAAGAAATTTAATTCAAAAATTAGATAAAAACAATAAAGTATGTGATGGGTAAAAGATTCAATGAAGAAATGAATAACATTATCATTTTTTAGAATAATGCAAAACTGTTCAAAGATTATTTTTACATATTTTTGCATTCCTAACTAATTTATTATATTTGAACAAATGAATTTATGATATTTTAAAACTTAAAAAAATTGTTTTTAGCCTATTCAAACAGTCGCTAACACGTGAATGGACATTATTTTAAAAATCATTTTCACTCTGTTACATTTAAAAACGTTACATTCAGAGAATCACATTTTAACTGACACATTTTGGCACATTTAAATTTGATAGACAAATAAAAATACGTCACATATATTTTTAAAGGACATTTCAATATAAGTAGAAATGAAGGTGCAATAAAAGTATTTACAAAAATTTATCTATTACTTCTATATTTTAATATATTATAAATATTTTATGGCTTCACAAATCAAGTTAAGATTTGGAGGGATTAAAAGGGATCAGACATATTGAGTCAACTTTCTACATTTTTCTAACATGAGAGTGTAACTAGTTTCTAAAACGTGTTGAACGTTTATAAATTAAATAATGAATAAAAATTCAAGTAAAATAATATTGCGCAGGGTGAAAAAATACTATATATATTGTAGTTAGATATTAAAAAATAAATGATATAGAGCATCAACTATTTCTATAATTCATAAAAATATATAATATTTTGTTCAAATATATATAGTTACTTTGAATTTGGGTGTTTTTAATAATAATATATTAACTATAAAATTACATTTGATCTCCTTTTTACTTTCTTTCATAAGTCTTGTTTTTTATTTCATATATTTTAAGATATTTTATCTTAATAAATTTAAGTTTCACAAATGATTATATTAAAAAATGTTTAATAGAATATAACACACCATGATAAAGGCATCCTTACAACCAAAATTATACAAACTACAAAGTTATCGAATAATTATTTAATATGATCAATAAATAATTTTGGTTTATCATCTATTTATTTAATAATACTATATTTAAATAAAAGTGAATCCCAAGTCCATCTTCTAAAATAATTTACTAAGAATGCATGTTTATTCAATACTTAACACAAATATCATATTTATTGGTCTTTTAAATAATTATTAGGGCAAATTACACATTTGGTCCTCATAGTTTCAATTTAGCCACCATATTTTAAAGAATCTCAATTTCAATCTTCAACTTTATAAAATATTTCTATGTGATTCTTCTGATAGTATCTGTTAGGAGACTTTAACAGTATGTCGAGGTGCCCTATTAGCACCACGCATGGCATGTGCGAAAAAGATTCTTCCTTCCATGACATTTTCCTCCTTGTTTAGAGAGACGTTACCTCAGTCTAAAGAACACAATGTTGCTACTTTAATATTTATAATTTTGAGCAACAAAGTTGAATGGTTTCTAAATATTACTTGAATTTAAAATATTTCCTAACTAAAAGCTTTGAGTAGTTAAGGCATATGTGTTTCTCCTTGTCCATGTCAGCTGCCATGTCACTGTCTTTCTCTTCCTTTCACATGCTCTATTTTGCTGTCATAGCATGACCACATAGGCACTCACTTATAACAATATACCTTCAACTCTTGTCCTTTACTTAACTAACTCTTTGGTTACCCTCTCAAATGCTTACAATCTGGTTGGGGTGGAGAGTACAGACCCTTCACTCAATACCTACTTAACAATGTGATAACCTCTAGACACCATTTTCCTTACACACATCATCAAAATGGAGTTGTAGAGATAAAGCACAGACACATTGTTGAGACGAGTCTTACTTTGCTCTCGCATGCCTCCATGCCCCTCACATACTAGTGGCATGCCTTTCAAACAACTGGTTTTTTCATTAACAGGATGCCTACACCCACTTTCAATCACTCATATACTTTTCTGAAGCTATACAAAACTCAACCCGACTACTCATTTCTTAAGGCTTTTAGTTGTGCCTGTTACCTTCGCCTTTAACCCTATAACAGACATAAACTATAGTCTAGATCTCAATAGTGTGTCTTTTAGGGCTATTCTCCCTTGCACAAGGGTTGTTAGCGTCTTCACCCTCCTGGCAAAATTTTCACTGCCATTAATGTTATCTTTGATGAGTTGGTCTTCCCTTTTAAACATGGTTTCCTATCCTACACTACTTTCTCTTCTATGTCTATCCCTTCGTCATCCACTCGGACCATACCTAGTCCTCTACCCTCAACAGGTACTTCCGCTGCTCAATCTACACAGGTTCCTGCAACTCATAGCAACACCAACTCTGAGGCTCCAATCTCTGGTAATAACTTTCCCTAAAATCTGTTTCTTCTCCTCATAGTAATGCAAGTATTATTTAGCTTCCCACTGTCTCTGAACCTTTGTTTCAACCCACCTCTTCTCCCTCCTCATTCCCTCAATCACCATCTACCAACATTCATCCAATGCTGACAAGATCCAAAGTAGTTATCTACAAACCTAAATCTCTTCTAACCACTCTCTCAGATCTTGATCACACTAAACCAAAGACTGACAAATTTGCATTACAACACTCCAAATGGAAACAAGCCATGGAATCTGAGTACAAGGCCCTTATGAGCAATCACACATAGACTCTGGCCCCCTATAAACTTGATATAAATGTCACATGCAACAAATGGGTGTTCAGACTCAAGCCAAACCCAGATGGCACAATTAACGGGTTCAAGGCATGATTAGTTGCTAAGGGATTTCACCAAAATCCTGGTTTATATTACTCTAAAACCTTTAGCCCTATTGTTGAACCTGTAATAGTTAGGCTTGTCCTGATCTTGGATCTCACCAGGAAATGGGCTGTTAGGAAACTTGATGTCAACAATGCTTTCCTACATGGTGCTCTATCTAAAACAATTTTCATGGCTCAACCTGAGGGTTTTATAAATTCTGTTTGTCCATCTTATGCGTGCAAATTCAGCAAGGCTCTTTATAACCTCGAACAAGCTCCTAGATAGAGATTGGTATGACAAGCTCAAGTTTAATCCCCTTAAAAAAGGTTTTCAGGTCTCTAAGTTAGACCATTCTCTCTTTATACTGGTGAACTTCTCACTGACATTAGTCAATATAGAAGTCTTATTGGAGCACTACAGTATGTCACAATAACCAAATCAGACATAACCTACATTATCAATAAATTAAATCAGTTTCTTCACTATCCAACAACCCTCCACTGGTAAGCTTGTAAACGCTTTCTCAGATATCTCAAAGGTTCAGTTCGTCAAGGGCTTACTCTCCAACCTGCTTCTGATTTTCACTTAGAAGCATTCTCTGATGCAAAATGGGCTAGCTATCCTGATGACAGAAAGTCTACATGTGGCTTTGTCATCTATCTTGGTCAAAACCTGATAACTTGGTCCTCCAAAAAATAAACAGTGGTTGCACGATCGAGCACTGAGAGTGAGTATAAAGCATTTGCTCACACTGCTGCTGAACTGACCTGGATACAGTCCTTAATGAGAGAGATGCACTTGAAGTCCTCCAAACCTCCTATCATATGGTGTGACAGTGAATGTGCTGCTACCATGGCCTATAATCTCATCTTCCATGCTAGAACTAAACACATTGAAATTGTGTGCGAGATAAGGTTCTTGCTAAAGATTTTGAGGTCAGGTACATTCCTTTCAAGGAACAAGTTGCAGATTTATTCACCAAGCCTCTGTCAGGGTTGCAATTTTAACTTCTCAATTCCAAGCGTCATGTAGTTAAGCCACCATGAGCTTGCAGGGGGCAGTTAAGGCATATATGTTTCTCCTTGTCCATGTCAATTGCCATGTCATTGTCTCTCTCTTCCTCTCTTCTTTTCACATGCTCTCGCTTGCTATCATAGCATGGCCATCTAGGCATTCAATTATAGCAATATTCCTTCATGATTGCCTTTTGATTCTCTCTTGTCCTTTGCTTCTAACTCATTATTATGTTTGGTTAATTCTCAACATTAGGTTTAAGTTTCCTCTCTTATGCCTAGGGTCATATATACATGGCCATTGCCTAAATCGAGCTCTCTTGGAATGGCATTATTGTTTATGCCTAAAAACTTAATAGAACAGTTCTTCCTCTTCTTCATTATCTTCACTTGGGCCATTCACTAAATTACACAAACGTACTATTCATGATGAAATTTTGTTCAAAGAACCAAATTGAGGTTATCTTAGTACTTCTAGTCCTTAGTCCTAACCATGCTTGGAAAATTTTGGAAAGTAATTTGAGAATTCTACATGCCATCTAAGTGGTCGGGCAACGTGGGGTATTGGCCTACCGTTGGGTGTATTAGGTCTTTGGTGACTCGTGTGGCTCGACCAGTGGCAAGAATATAACAACATATAGATTCTCTATCGTATAATTAGTTAAAAATATAAATAATTAGTAACCCAAAATAAAATTAGCATCCCCCGATTGACTAATATATTTTTTAATATTTACTTTACCTAAGTTGGCCGCTAAGTTTAAGGTTGACATTCGTAAAGAAAAAATTAGGGGCTTTTAATGATTAAAATAAAAAGATATTTAGAACTAAGGAAATAAAATGACAGAACAGATTGAAAATGAAAATGCTTTTTATTTCAAAAGTTTTTGTTAATGCAAAAAGAGTACAAGTAGGCTTCAAAGGCTTTAAAATGCATAAAAGCAGGATATATGAAAATATGCTCAAAAGAACGTCAAATACAAATACAATGATGGTGTAATTATTAAAACTAGCCAAATATAACTTCCACTACTCCTATGACTAAGATGGAATTACAGTGCACAATTTATTATTTTTATTGAAGTGCGTGTGCTTGCCTGTTTTTTGCTTGTTGCTATTTATAATAACTAGTTCTTAACATGTTCGTTATTGGCGATGAACTAAATAATAAAAAATTAATTAATATAATATCTCAAAAAATGAATACTCAAAATATAATAGTTTAAAGTTATGAGCAAAAAGAAATGATGCACAACATTTTTACGTTTTTAGTAGTATTAGGTCTCTGGAGCATAATTCGACTAATCTCGGAGTGCACATGCTCTCAGTTAAGAGTTTTCATTAAGTGCACCGCGACTAAATCAAGAGATAAATCTTCAGACCGATGACCATGAGATAACATGACCCCGGTTCAAACCCGCGACTTGATGGAGTAAAACCCCCACCACGGTGACCATGTGCGCTTTGCCTCGTTATTAGCATTTCATGTTTAGATTTCATTCAAATATACATAGTTGGTTCAATATCTATCAATTTTAATTGTATCTTTTAACTAAAAAAATTATATTTGATTCAATTTTGATGTTTTAAAGGGTATTATTTTTCATTTCATGCATGTTAAGGCATGCTATCTTAAATTTTATTATATTTCATTATTATGTATGTAGAGGGAAGTTTAGGAATTCCAAAGATAGTTTGGACAATATTATCAAAAAGTTAAAAGTTTCGTTAGCTAATTTATTTAAAATTGTAATTAACATTTGTGGAGGACAATAAAAAAATTTCATGAGTAGTATATGACCTATTGGTTATGTATTATAGTTGCATGCACAACTGCTACCAACGTCCCTTGTAACTGAAAGATATCCACGTTGAGTCTTCTTATCCGTTAAGAAATTATTGCTTCCATGTTCATGGCCACCCACATTCTTTTTATTCTTTTCATACCTCAACATAAACTACGCACCGTCTATCTTTAATGGTGAATTGTAAGACTACTAGTAGGAGTAAAAGTGTTTCTATAGATAACTTTTGTTGAGTCTGAGAATGTTAAATGCACGTAATATTCTTATCAAGTAAGCATATGTAATCTAATAGCACGATGAACAATTCATGGATGTTTACATGCGTAGATCCATGATTTATCAATCATATCACATATATAGAGTTCTCATATAGATATGAATCTTTGATACACTTAATCACCATAAAGATCTTATCTAATATAAAATGCTTATCTAGATAGAATAAGTTGAGTATCAGATAAGTATGCATCCACGGATAAGTCTCTAAGTTCGTGGTATGACCCATCATGTAGATACTGACTCTAATGCACATTAACGATGAGACCATAAGGTGAGTTTGAATGATAAATTGGTAAAGGACAACCTTGGTAATATAGGTCAGACTTGGTCACGTGAGACTACTAAGTCATATAGAGAGCGAGGTATGATCCATCATGTGATAATGACTCTAATGAACACCCCAGATGAGACCATCAAGTGAGTTCGGATGACAAATTAGTAAAGGGAAGCCTTGGCAAAATAGGTTAGGCTTGGTCATGTGAGGCTACCTAAGTCATATGGAGAGATTCATGGTCTGACGAGGTTCACCCAAATGGACTTCCCTTGACATTGATAAATATAGGACAACAGAAATATTTTTTATTAAATGATTAATGTTTTAATCAAAATTATTGTATCAAATTTAACTTTTACCCAATTTATTGGTCATTGAGAACTTGGAAGAAAGAAAAATGAGTAGATTAGATTTATTATGGATTTTATTTTATTGTCGTTTTTGAATATTGTGGCTTCTTATATATGTCAAGGTAATTTATTGGTAGTCATTGAAGATTACAAATGAAGGCTTATTATTATATAACTAAACAAATGCAGAACATTGCAGAGAGATGTTTTTAAAAATCAATTCAATGAATTGACATTATTTATAAAAATATAATATAGATGACCTGCCTATTATTACAGTTTTTTAGAATTGATCTTGAATTCCCTACATCATAATATGAAAATATAGAGAATAATTTAGAAAGAGAATGAGAGAATAATAACACATTGATTTACGTAGAAGACCCTTAAAGAAAATAAAAAAATATGAGGAGATTTTGATAGTATTTTATTATGAAGAAGTGGTTTATAAGGTTAATGCAAGCTGCATAGTCAGCTTGTTTCTTAAGGGTGTTGAAAGTTGTTGTATCCTCTGTTGAAGTTACATCTTGCCTTTATTTATAGACTTTCAATAGGTCATTATCTAATTTTATTTGAAAATAAGATCAACAAAATATTTCCTGAAATCTAGTTTATCAGCATTAACAACTTAGTAAATCACCGTCTGAGCAATCTGATGGTCTTGATTAACTTTTCTTTAGATTGCCACGTCGACAATCCATGTACTTTGGTCTGATTGATCTATTCTTCATAACCGTCTAGTTGATTCTACGGTTCTCGCTTTATCTTCTCCTCGACAGAGTCTTTGGTCTAGATATTACCACGTGTCATGTGAAATTTTGCCTGTACATTGGCCCCCATTACACTCAATGAAATTTTATTCGTTGATGTGTAATGATCATCTTTTCTTGTTCTGACGTTATATATGCCCGTTTATGCTTTTATGTGCTTCCTCAAAACATGCGACGTTGTTTTTCCATGAAACATTTCGATTGTTTGTTGTCAATGGTGGTTTCTCATTTTCTTTCTGCAATTACATTTTTATGTTCCCCTCAACAAATGATTTGTAGCTGTCGAGCAAATTTTTTTCAGTTTGTTATTGTTGACGATTACTTCTTCTTCATTAGCTGTTACGTCTTTTTGTTCCTTTCACGATGGATTCATTAGTAGAGTTTTTCTCATTTCTTCATTTTTCATTTTCCTTCTCTCGTACTTTAAGATCTGTAACAAGAATATTGTACAAGAATAATAATATAATAATTTATTGAGATGAGTAATGAGTGAATGTACCGTTTCATAATTACATCACATGAGTTTGAAGTTCCACATTTATTGGTAGAATTTCTATTGCTTCCTTATTTTCTTTTTCCTTCCCTCGTTTCATATTTTTTCTTTGTACTTCTGCTTTGATCAATATGAATTACTCTGTTTGTGTATTTTTTCTTGTATTGAACTTCCTTTTGTTGTACTTCATTCAAAGACTTAACAAAATTTTAAAAAATCCGGTATGGTGTCGACTTCAAGCTTTCACAAAATCCACTCTTAAATACTTAGGAAACTTTTGGCCTAGTTCTCTTGAAAATAGCTATGTTCTTTTTGTGAAATCTGTTCCCGAGGATAAGACTTTAATTTTCATTTGATATACATGCTTCCTCGAGGACGTAGTCTCAAATAAAAAATCATGACTCCATCTTCATTATGAGAGAATGAATTATGAACTATCATTTTCTTTTGAGAGGAGAACTTAGGTTCAAATAAAGAAACATGATTTCATTTTTATTTCCTTCTAACAACGGCGTCCGTAGACATTCCCAAGGACTTAGGTTCCTTCCGTGAAACCATGGCCCCGTTTTGATTTACTACCACAGTTCACCGCCGGAGTTTTTCCTGTTTCATTTCCGTTCCTCCGCTTTGCACTTTTTTATTTCGTATTTATCCATTTCTCCATTTCAGTTTCCTTTTTATGCTTTAACTTTTTCCTTCCTTTTCTCACTTCTTTTTCCTTTACTCATGGTCTTCCCTTTATAAAATGTTGAAGCCACGACCTTCCTTTACTTGACTTTTCTTTACTCAATTTATCTTTACTAAGCTTTTCTTTTCTGCATTTCTTTACTCAACTCAGTCTTTTTCACTCAGCTCTGCCTTTCTTTTCACTTTTCTTTACTCAGCCCTGAAGTTCTTTCATCAACTTCTTTTCTTTTCTGCTCCTCAGTTCTTTCCTCAACTTCTTTTTTTCTACACTGAAGTTCTTTCCTCAGCTTTTTTCTTTTCTATTTTGAAGTTCTAACCACAACTTCTGTTCTGTTCTGAAGTTCTTTCCTCAAATTTTTTTTTCTGTTCTGAAGTTCTTTCCTCAACTTCGTCTCTTTTCTGAAGTTCTTTTCTCAACTCTTTTTTTATTTTCTGAAGTTCTTTCCATAAATTCTTTTCTTTTATACTCTAAAGTTCTCTCCTCAACTTCTTTTCTGTTATGAAGATTTTCCTGTTCTTAAGATATTTTCTTTCCGTTCTCCAGACTTTCCCGCTTCTGAAGATGTTTCCTTTTTCATTTTTTAGACTTTCCGCTTTTGAATACATTTCCTTTTCCGTTCTTAAGATATTTCTTTTTCCGTTCTCCAGACTTTCCCATTCTAAAGACATTTCTTTTTCTGTTCTCCAGACTTTTCCCATTTTGAAGTTGTTTCCTTTTCCATTCTTCAGGCTTTCCCATTTTGAAGACATTTCCTTTTTCATTTTGAAGACATTTTTTTTCTGTTCTCCAGACTTTCCTGTCCTGAAGACGTTTCCGTTTTTCAGGTTTTCTCGTTCTGAAGACATTTCATTTTTCGTTCTTTTACTCTTCTTTCTCAGCGTTTCTTTAATGAGCTGAAAGTTTTTCCTCAACTTTTTTTCTTTTCCGTTCTGAAGATATTTCCTTTTCCTTTCTCCAGACTTTCCCATTCTGAATACATTTCTTCTCTCCAGACTTTCTCGTTCTGCAGATATTTCTTCTTCCATTCTGAAGACATTTATTTTTCCATTTTCAGACATTTCTTTTTCCGTTCTTCAGACTTTTCTGTTCTAAAGACATTTCCTTTTTCCGTTTTGAAGTCTGAGGATGTTTCATTTTTCGTTCTTTCAGACTTTCTCATTTTGAGAACGACGTACGTAGGAGCTCCCAAAGACTTAGGCTCCTTCAGTGGAACCATGGCCCCGTTTTAATTTTCTTCTGAGAACGGCGTACGTAGATACTCCCAAAGACTTATGCTCCCTTAGTGGATCCATGACCTCATTTCAATTTTCTTCTGAGAGCGGCGTGCGTAAACGCTCCCAAAGACTTAGGATCTTTAGTGGAACCATGGCCCCATTATAATTTTCTTCTGAGAACGGCGTACGTAGATGCTCTCAATGACTTAGACTCCCTCAGTGGAACCATGACCCCATTTCAATTTTCTTCCGAGAACGGCGTACGTACATGCTCCCAAGAACTTAGGCTCCTTCAGTGGAACCGTGATCCCATTTCAATTTCCTTCTAAGAACGGCATACGTAGACGCTCCCAATGACTTAGGCTCCTTCAGTGGAACCATGACCCCGTTTTGATTCCCTTCTGAGAGTAAGACTATGAGCTGCCCATCCCAAGGACTTACACCCTTAGTTCCTTCTGAAAGTATGACTTATGAATTGCCCCTTCTAAATGACTTATGTCCTTAGTTCCTTCTGAGAGTAGGACTTATGAATTACCCCTCCCAAGGACTTATGCCCTTAGTTCTTTCTGAGAGTAGGACTTATGAATTGCCCCTCCCAAGGACTTACGCCCTTAGTTCCTTCTAAGAGTTGGACTTATGAATTGCCCCTCCCAAGGACTTACGCCCTTAGTTCCTTTCTGAGAGTCTGACTTATAAATTTCCCCTTCCAAGGACTCACGCCCTTAGTTCCTTCTGAGAGTATAACTTATGAACTGCCCCTCCTAAGGACGTACGCCCTTAGTTCCTTTAGAGAACATGACTTATGAATTACCCCTCCTAAGGACTTACGCCCTTAGTTCCTTTAGAGAACACGACTTACGAACTGCTTGCTCTCAAGGACCCACGCCCTAATTTCCATTAATATTGAAGAAGAGAGAAAGTTGACACCACGTATTTGTCTTGTAAGCAGTCTGCACGTTATCATGTCATAAGTTTTGATCGGAAGTTTCAGATTGAATTCCATGAAATTCTTCAAGAAGTTGATTTTCATATGCTTCGATGATATATAATTCATCATGTAATTGCCTCCTAGTTAGTACGGTTTAATTAATGAATTTGACCGTTCTGCATAATATGCTTTCTGTGACTTTTGATCGAAATCTCCATATTGAATTCTGTAAAATTCTCCAATAAATAGATTTTTGTATATTGAATTCTGTAAAATTCTCGAACAGCCTTCATAAAAATTGTCATAACTTTTGCTCGAGAGCTCCAAGCTCTGCAAAATTCTTCAAGAAATAGATATCCATAGTTTTCTAATGATATATTATTTGCTATGTTATAATATAAAACTTAATACATTTTGAGAAGCATTCATATATTAACTTTTCTAAATAGCACCAACAAGAGCTGTCATAACTTTTGATCGGGAGTTTCAAATTGATTTTCGTAAAATTTTCACAAGGTTGATTTCCGTATCTTTCTGTTGATATAAGATTCTTCGTGTAGTTGGTACCTAGTAAATGCAGTTTAATTTCTTAATTTAAGGTTCTGCATAATTTGTTTTCCTCAACAGTCTCCATAAGAATCGTCATAACTTTTTCTCATAAGCTCTAAATCAAGTTCTGCAGAATTCTTCAAAAGTAGACTTCTACACCTTTCTCATGATGTATATTATATGCTATGTAAGTCTTCTTAAGAAATTAACTTGAAAGTAATTAAGTTTACTTTTACGTACGAAGACTACCATACTTTTGATCCTATAGCTCAACTTGAATTCCGTAAAATTCTTGATAAAGCAGACTCTCATATCTTTATAATTATGTGACTCGCCATGTAATTTTTCTTCCAGCTTTTTTTTTTGTTTCAGTTTCCATTTCTGCTCCTGTTGTCACTTCTGTTGTTAAGACATTTCCGTTCTCGTTGTTAGGACATTTTCGTTCTTGTTGTTTGTACATCTTTTATTTTCCTCATAAAGTCCATTTGAAAGGCTATCAAGTCGTAGCCTTCTATTCTAAAATTTAATGGCTGCCTTTTTGGCTTTCCCGTTTTGTAATGAAGTAGTAGCTTTCCTATTCTGAAGTGGCAGTTTTCTTGACTGAAGTAAATGTGATCTTCTTTGCCCTTCTTTTCTCTGGAATTTCTTCTATGAAATTCTTTCCTTAACAATTTTTTCTTTTCTAATGAATTTCTATTATGAAATTCTTTCAAATTTATGTTCTAAAATTCAGATACTCTTAAAGTTCTACCTTTTTCTTTTCTGAAGCGCTATTTATGTTCTAAAATTCTGATACTCTTAAAGTTCTACCTTTTTTTTCTGAAGCGTTGTAGCTTCTCTGTTCTGAATAACTGACTTCTATTTTCTTTTCTGAAGCTTTGACTTCAACTTTTCTATTATGAAGCTCTGACTTCAACTTTTCTGTTCTGAAGCTCCGACTTCAGCTTTTTTGTTTTGAAACTCTGACTTTAGCTTTCTGTTCTGAAGCTCTAACCCCGACTTTTCTGATCTGAGCTTTTATGATATGAGCTTACTAAGCTCTTCAGATATGCGCTTTCTAAGCTTTATGAGCTATTCTGGTATGAACTTTATGAGCTTTTCTGGTCTGAGCTTTATAAGCTTTTCTGAACTTTTTGAGCTCTCTAAGCTTTTCTGATATGAGCTATTCTAGTCTGAGCTTTATGAGTTTTTTTTATCCAAGCTTTTCTGGATTTTATGAGCTTTTTTGAACACCCAGCTTTTCTGGTATGAGCTTTATGAGCTCTTCTGATATGAGATTTTCTGGTATGAGCTTTATGATCTATTATGATCTGAGTTTTATGAGCTCTTATGATCTGAGCTTTCTGAGCTCTTCTAGTATGAGCTTTATGAGCTCAACTTTTCTTATCCGTTCTGATTTTTTTAACTAATCCTTCGAATGAATTTCTTTTCTGATCTCCTTCCTCTTTTTTTTTTTTTGCTTCGGTTACTTTTGGCTTAGCTATCGTAGGCAGAGCTTTGATCGTCCGGCAGTTCGTAGGCGGTAGTTCGTGGATTTCACCGGCCCCTCGTGGGGGTTGTTGAATTTGCATAATTCAATTTCAAGAATTGTGTTAATAATATTTTTTTAAAATAATAATTGTACAAAATAGACGAATCAATCGAATACGAATGAATGAATTTACCGTTCTTCGCTCTGTTTTCGGTCCATAGTCATTTTCGTTTCTACTTCCGCATCCGTTTCTCCTTTCGCTTCCGTTGTTGGAAGCACGCTTGATTTAGTTTTGAGCATTTAAGGGAGAGATTTCTTGAGTTTTTCTCATCTCTCAGTGAAAAGCACCAAATGTAAAGGAAAAAAATTCACGGTCTTTGAGGATTGATCGTAAATTTCCTACATCATAATATGAAAATATAGAGAATAATTAAGAGAGAGAATGAGAGAATAACAACACCATGATTTATGTGAAAAGCCTTTAAAGGGAAGAAAAACCATGAGAAGATTTTGATAGTATTTCATTATGGGGAAATGATTTACAAGGCTAATGCAAGCTGCATAGTCAGCTTATTTCTTAAGGGTGTTGAGAGTTGTTGTCTTCCCTATTGGAGTTACATATTGTCTTTATTTATAGGCCTTCAATCGGTTACATAGAATCTGATACAACTTATCTAATTCTATCTGAAAATATAATCAACAGAATATTTCCTGAGATATAGCTTATCAACATTAACAACTTAGTAAATCTTGACCACCTGATCAATCCGATGGTCTTGATTAACTTTTCTTTGGATTAGCACGTCGACAATCCATGTACTTTTGTCTAATTGGTCTATTCTTCATAACCGCCTAGTTGATTATACGAGTTTCGCTCTATCTTCTCCTTGATGTAGTCTTGGGTATAAATCCTGTCACGTGTCACGTGAAATTTTGCCCATACAATACTATTATACTATTATTTATGATTCTCATTACTATTTTTTTTCATATCGATGTATTTATTTGTTTCACAAGTTTTATGATAACTAACAATATATATGTGGATGATATGACTATTATACTATTTTGATGTATTTTAACATGCTAGCTTCAATTAGTAAAATTCTCAATTAGCTTTTTTTTCATGGGTATTTAGCTAGTAGAAATAGAGAGAAAATAAATGGTAATAATTAGGAAATAATATTTTAAATTTAGAAATTAAATTTTGAATAAGAAGTTGAATAAAAAGCCCAAATGGATGTCCAAAAATCGAAAGCCTTCCTCTTCATCTTCTTCTCCATGTCCAGCCCAGCATTCGCGACGTCGCCTAGTTCCTCCCTAACTCCACGAACAAACCTTCGACATAGCGAAATTTAGAGAGAGAAAGTAATAGAGAAATTAGAGAGAGAGGGGATTCGGAAAGGGGCTTAGCGACGTTTTCATGGCTGACATTTGCAGGGACGTGTCCGTAACTTGTGTAATTTTGGGTTTCTTCTGTTAAAAGAGGGCTTCGTCGTACAAAACCCTAGGATAGAACGCTGAGGGAATAAGGTGTCTCTGTGCCCAGGTGTTGTGCCCTAGCTTCCAATCTTGCTGTACTGTTTACCATTCAGGTGTTTTTTCTTTGATTCGTAGGTATTTGTTTTTTTTTGGGAACCCTAGAATTTGATTTTTGCACGTATGCCCCTCTTGAATGGAATTGGACTTTCATAATTCGTGGAAATTGACTGGAATTATTTCTTTGTTGTTTGTGTTATGCATTATGATTCAATGCATGGGATAATATGTAAGATTTCTCTATTTAATTTTTATCTGGGGGCACATAACATTGAAATGGGAATTGAATTTTTGAAATTGAAATGAGTGCGTACTAAAGTAGTAAGGTGCCCACTGCCAAGGTTATGATCCTGGAACTTAATGATCATATTTGTTACGCCTATGCTAAAGGTTGAAGCATCACTAGAGGTCAGGAAATGTTGCTGTTTAATTTTCATGTCTCTCACGAGTGTTTCTAGATTCATTTTTCACTTGAGTCAGATTATGACTATCGAACATTATCTCGGGATTAGGTTCTGGAAGACCTTCCAATGTCTCATAGATTCTTAAACAGTTCAACGCACACCGCTCTGTTCTATCCTTGTTTAGTCCGTGCTTGGTAGACTATGAGCTCCGGAAATTTAGGTTGTCTCCATGAGTTTTATAAACCAAATGGTGGATTCTCTGTGAATCATCCGTCGGATGTCCTTCGTTACTGCAGTCATTATCTATGATCTGTTGTATAACTCTTAGTTGTGCTTGCATTCCCCTGCATATAGGAAACTGAAAGTTCATTAAAAATTAAAAGTTACTGAAAAGGATGAGAGAGAAGATGTTCTCGCAACCTAACAAAGGGAAAAATCATTGCGGACAAATATCAACCCAACTTCTTACAATTTGAAACCATGGTACATCCTTCAACTGTTTCAAGTTTAAGCCCATAAAAAAAGCAAGAAAAACCATTCTTTTCCAGTTTGAATTAACATCCTTGCACTCATCATAAAGCCTTAACTACTCATCTCCCGAGAGGCCACTTCTTTTTGGAGAAGCTCTAAACAAAAATATCCATAAAAAGCAAAGTTGGAAAATTTGCTGAAAGCACCACAAAATAGCAAGACCATTTTTTTGTTTGAGGTTCAAGAGAAAAAGAGAGGAACCACCACCCAATGATGCTTCTAAGAAATTCAGGTCGCTGGTGGCTAATACCTTCTCGTTACTATTGAACTTGAAGTCAACTCTCGATCGCTCTTTTTAGTTGGGGCTGGGAAGTAATTGTTTCCGTATCCAGAGGATTGAGCCCGATTATTATAGGTATGAGTTGGGAGAGAGAGATTGGGAAAAATACCCAATGGGTCATGAAAAAAGCCTTCTTACACGCAAGAACCTTCCTTCTGTCTTCTAGCCTTGATGCTCAGTTCTATCTTCTGCAGCCCCGCTCTTGCAAAGCTAGCCAGGAGGGAAGTGAAGGCACATTGTGTGAGAGTGTTAAAAAGAAAGTGGGGATTCAAAGACTATGATCAACAATAATCTTGTGCTTGTTGTCTTGGCTGTATTTATGTAACCCAATGGTTGCTAATATTGCTATACTTTCTGATTGAGTGTTATATCATGTGTGAATTGTGATATTGCTTGCACTATGTACTCCTCATAGCATTTATGCATTTGATAACTCTTTAGGTGGGTTTTCAATTGTTATTGTTGCAGAGTTTGTAATTGTTTGAAATGTTATTTTCCCATTGAACACACCTATGAAATTATGCAAAATTTGAACCAGCCTTTCTTTATTAAGCATGCGACAATCAAGAAACCATTTGGGTGTATATCTTTGCTATTTTAGGGGAAACCTGCAACTTTATATCCTTTTGCGCACATTACCTTCTCACTTGATGCTTGTAGTTTCAACTTTTGTTATATAAATACGTAATAGCTACTTAACAAAAAAAGGAGAACAAACAAAAAGAAAGGAAGAAAAAAAACTTACTAGCTGGTTCTACCACAAAAACCTGCAGTTGGAATGAAGTATCGACGTCTTACTAACTCTTAAGATTGGTTAAATTGTATTCATGATGTGATGTTGGAGGAAATATTGGGTTTAACCAGTATCGTTCCCGCGATACTAAGTTGCTCTTTCTTGTCGTGGAGAAAATTTGTTTTGTTTTTTTAACTTGCAAAGCTTGCATATATTTTACAGTAAAGCTGACTAAGTTTGTGTTCTGGCCAATTCTGGTCTCTGTTCAGTTTTTCCAGATTAAACTCTTAGAAACCTGAATCTCTGTTGTTCTATTTTATTCTTAGTGTAGTGTACTTCTATTATTGTATTTTGAAAAAACAACATTCAAGCTCACTTTTTTTCCTATATCAGATCTTTTGCAGATTCTTCAGTAGATGGAGGAGAATAATCTCGGCTATTGAGATAGTGATGCATGGATGTAGCTCAGGATCTACCCTCCTAGTAAATGCTGAGCTGGATTCCATGGGTGGAGTTGTTGACAGTGGAGTTAGTATTGGTTTGAAAACTTCTCCACACCGAGCAGCAATCGAGAAGGCCCAAGCAGATCTTAGGTATTTGGTGTAGCCATTTCTATTTCATTCGCTTTTTGAATTATCTGAAGCCATTACTTTCTTTTTTTCCCTCCATCTTTCTTGATTTGCTGACAAGCACGCAATGTACTATGTATTTCAACAGACAGGAATATGATATTCGGGAGGAAAGGAGAAGGGAACTAGAATTTCTTGAGAAAGTATGCTGATTGGATCTTTCACTTGTTGGTACCTCCGTATTGTTTGCTTACTGGATGACATTTATAATTTTCCTTTTTAGGGTGGTAATCCTTTGGACTTCAAATTCAACAGTGCAACTTCAGTTAGTGTACAATCGACATCAGTCACTGATCAGCACCCAGACAACTTTGTAACAAGGTAGATTTCCCCTCTTTTTTTTAGTCTGTCATATATCATTGTCCGACATTATTGATGGTGAATTGGTAAATCCTCCTGCCCTTTTCCGTTCATTTTTATTTTAATCAGCGAAGCAAAGGTCAATTTTGCCTCGACTGCCTCACCTTATGGAGATTCTGTTGAAAGTAGTGGTAGACCTGGAGTCCCTTTGGTTTGCGAACCCAATAGTGCTGATAATCTCCTACTTTTTGATGGAGACAATGAGTTACTGGAAGGGGATAGGAAGCCGAGACGTCCTAATGCAAGAAATAGTATTTCTCAGTTAGAACGGTCGTCACAATTAGATGGAAATCAAAATGCTAAGGAAGCGGAAGATTCAGCTATCGTCCGCCCTTATGCTCGAAGAAACAGGTCCAGATCAAATCGTGATGGTGCTCGATCTGTTTCGACTGATATAGTTCAGAGTCATGGTATTCAAGCATCATGTTCACCGGCTCCTGGGGTCTTGAGGGACTCAAAAGGGTTAATGTATAAGACAAACAACCAACAGGACCAGAACATATTTTCTGATTCTAAAATGAAGTCTGCAAGTTCAAATTGTGATGTGATTTTGACAACTTCAACTTCTGATGTTGATATGGACTCGGACGATTTTCGGGCATCAAAATTAACAACTTGTGCTATTAAAGATGGTCCTCCTGAAAGTAAAATGGACAATTCTGCTTCTAAAAGCTCAAGGGATGACCAACATACCCAATCACATCAAATCACTGCTCAACAAGTCCTGATGGAGGTCGCGTCAAAGAAATTTAATCTTGATAGAGACAGAGAAAAATTAGCTCCAGAAGTCATTGAACCTCCGCTCTGTTTGGTTACAACCAAACCTGAGAATGAGACTAGTTCTACCCAGTTGAATAGGTATAATGACATGATGAGAGATAGCAGAATGCATAATGAAGGTCAAAATGGCAATTTACCATTAGGGACAAAGGGATTAGATTCAGAATCGTCCTGCACTAGCTTAGATGTAAATGTAAATATTGATATCGACAGGCATCCTACAAGATATGTTAATTCTCACAGAAGTGCTGGGGACCAAACATTTGGTTTTCGACAGATGCCAAACACAACAGTTGACGAGATGGGAAAAGAAAATGATGAAATTAAGACTTCTGCCGCTGGTGCTGTTGTACATGATGGCCAAAATTCTGTTTATCAGAACCACTCTGCCAATGGTACCGTCATCAAAGATGAGATAGATGTTGCTAATCAGAAAAAGGATGAGACAGATGCTCTGAAAAATAGATCTGAGCACAATGAGGTGGTGAATGGTAATTCCAGCGTTGTCGCTGTTCATCAGAATGACGATATTAAATCAGTTACTGATATGAAAATCGACAATATGTTGGTGGCTGAGACTACGTTATTTGCAATGGATTCTGCTGCTACTTCTGATTCTCATACATGTCCTAGTAATGACTTGAAATTGTCAGACAAGGCACATGAAGATTCTATTTTGGATGAGGCTCGGATAATAAAGGTTGGATCGTACCTTCCTTTCTCAATTATGACCTTTGACTTTTAAACTTGTGATGGGGCTTATTGTACCATCCTTCATTGAGTGAGCGTTAGAGATCTGACATGTGTACTAAAACAGGCCAAGCGTAAGAGGATTGCAGAATTATCCATCCGCACTTTACCATTGGAAAATCGTCCAAAGTCTCAATGGGACTTTGTCCTTGAGGAAATGGCATGGTTGGCAAATGATTTTGCACAGGTCTGATATATATATATATAAATGAAATTGATTATGACAATTTAATATCATGAATTTTCTGTTAAAAATAAACAAAATTATTTTACATGCATGCCCCACTAAAGCTCTTCTGGATAATGGCTGGACCATTCTAGTATTGGTTTCCTTTTGAAGTATCATAAAGTACATTTATCTAGTGCCATATAGACTTTAATTTCTCTATGTCATTTCCTCATAGGAACGTCTTTGGAAGATCTCAGCTGCTGCTCAAGTATGTCGAGGGGTTGCATTTACTTATTCGTTGAGATTTCAGCGACAAAACCATCTATGGAAGCTTAAAGAAGTAGCTCACACTTTGGCAAAGGCTGTCATGAAGTTTTGGCACTCAGCTGAGGTGCTTTTAGATACGAATGACCCAGGTCTTTCTCCTGAAAACCAGAAGTATAATTTGGCCGAACTCAAGATAGATAATGTGAATGAAGTTTCTCAAAACATGATTGGAGAACCTCTATTGGTATTGCTCATATACTTAGAACTTTTTTTAATAGTTATATTTTAGTGAACTTAGCCTTGTGTGAATTAATTTTCACATCTGCTTCACAGGGATCATTACTTATATTTGAGGTATCCACCATTATAGATATCTTATGTTCTTCGATTTTCTCGTTCTGGTGTCAATCCCAATTTAGGAACTCATAGACACAGTAACTCACGTGCAACTGAAAGTTTATGACATGCATATGCGTTACCTCTCATTGATATGGCAGGATACAGGCGAAGAGTTGAAGCTATCACACAAGATGCGGAATGTTTCTCTTGGTGTACAGAATTATGCAGTGAGATTCTTGAAATATAACAGTTCTCCGAGTCCTCAGTATGCAGAAGCACCAAAAACCCCTGACAGAATATCTGATCCCGGGATTCTTGAAATGCCAGGGGAAGATCATTCTATGGTAAGTATGGTTAATCAATTATGATATTGACGCTGACCTCTCCTTTTCAGAACCTCTCTCAATCTCCCTCTGAACCACCGGAAATTCACTTTTGCATATAATTATAATTTGGGAAGGACCTTTCAGATGCTCATGTGTCTGTTAAGGGGAAACAGAGAATATTCTAAGTGTTTCTTGTGTGAATTATATTATCTGTTAACATAGCTGTATTATATTTTGCTTCGTACTGATTGATTTTGACTTTTCAGGAAGGTCTCTTCTACATGATCCCACTTGGTGCAATGGGTATCTACAGAAAATCTATTGAATTTCATTTTGTGCAATGTGATGTAAGTTTCTGTAAATGTTTGTGTCCTGTATGTTTTCACGTTTTCTTCCTGTTCAGTAAATCATAGCATCTTTGTAGGAATAGAAGGAATGGGTCATGCCGGATGACATTGAGTGTCTGAGTTGATTGTACGCGTTTTTTCCAGTAAAACTATTCCATTTATGTCACTCTAGGAGGGGTTACTTGTTATGTTTTTTATTAAGGCTAGGGAAAGTTTTCTTTGCATATTTAGATGACCTTTTTCTTGCAATGCTTGCTATACAAATTAGGATAATTAGTTTCATATTGAGTAGCATTTAACGTCACAGTTGCTAATTATTGAATGGAAAAGAAGCCTTACCGATAAAAAAAGTAGCCTTATCCTCCTTCCCTTTGTTATCATTTTCTCTATTTATTCAACTTTCATTCTCAATCAATTTTTTTATTGAATTAAAAATTGTGCAGAAAGTTGCCAATAATAGCACACAGGAGGAAGTTGAAACATCCATGTATGATGCTGTATCAGGTGACAATAAGACTCTTTTGATTGATGAGTCTATTGGCTAATTTTGTACGTTTAAATATCGGTTCATATTCTAATTCAGAGTTCAGATATCAAAATCCATGTGATGAGGATGAAGCAGATACGAGCACACATTATTTGCCTGGAGCCTTTGAAGGTAGCAAGTCCTCAAAATTTTATCAGAAGAAATGGAAGAACTCAGTCAAGTCATTCGCTGGGAGATCGTATGAAGGGGGAACTGATTTGCCTTATGGACACTTGGCGACTGGGACTCAACAGGCCATGTTAATGGGGAAAAGGCCTGCCAGTCTTAATGTTGGTAGTATTCCAACGAAACGCATGCGCACTGCTCCAAGGCAGAGGGTTATAAGCCCCTTCAATAGTGGAGCTGCTGTGGTTATCCAGGCTCAAGCTAAGACAGATGCTTCAAGTGGTGATACTAATTCATTCCAGGATGATCAGAGTACTTTGCATGGTGGGTTCCAGATGCAGAGAAGTGTAGAGGTTGAATCCGTTGGAGAGTTTGAGAAGCAGGTACGATATGAGACCGTAGAGACATCAATCAAGTCTAAGAAAAAGAAGAAGGCAAAGCATCTGGTAAATAATTTATATTCTTTAAGTTTGTTTCCATACACCTGCTAATATTGGGGGATTTTTCAGTTGTTCCTTTTTCTCATATGGTTAAATTGCTTAAGTTCTTGTATGGTGGTAGGGTTCTGCATATGACCATGGATGGCAGCTGGATTCTACTGTTGCTAATGAACAGGTAATATGACATGTTTGTTTAGTCAAACTGTTATTGGTCCTCTTTTATAGATAAGAAAAAGAGATGTCATATATTTTAATTTGTTTCATTTATTGTGCTTTTTTCGCCAATTTTGACTTCAAATAATTTGGCAAAAGTTATGTTGCAAGTATTGTATTCTATGGATTGTGGTTCATACAAAAACAGAAAATATATCTAGTAAAGAGAGCTATATCAAGACAAAGGAAGGAATGGAGGATAAGAAATCCAATTAAATGCCATAATAGAAACTAAAACCTAAAGATTTGTACGATCAGCTTTCCAATCTGAAAGAATAGCCGAAAGAGAGTAAATAGTGGTTATAGACCAACTAATATCTGAAGGATTAAATTACATTTGATGAGTTTTATGGTTATCTGTGTGTCAATGCCAGTGTTATCTGATAACAGGTCTAAGTTAATCTGATCATTCAGGTTTTGTATTTTACGTTATTTTGATGTAGCTTTTGGAAGAATGAAAATTCCCGTGGCCTTTATCAATAAAAAGTATAAGAACAATGAAAAAAAACTTGTAAAGTTATGCTAATTGTTTTATCTGAATTCTGAAGTCAGTTTTGGGTCACACCGGGACCGATAACCTTGCACATCATGTGGTCCAGCTACTTTGGAGACGTTAAACCTCATTGGATTTGGATGCTTCTTTCTGAGAGAGATGGACTAAATAATGATAGGGGTAACTTCATAAGTAAATTTGATGAATGGGGTTTTGGGATTTTAATGTCAGTTAGCTACTATCGAAAGATGCTCTGCACCCACATTTGTCGTTGTCAAGTACCTCATAGTTTTTTTTCTCTCTTTGATAGTAGTTCCATACTTAACGGATCAGGTAACAATGAGAGAAATATATTGAAGGGATTGTGTTTGATCTGAATGACTTCATCAAATGAAATTTGGGAATTGTCGGGAGTGTTTGTTGCCAAATGAGGACTTGGCAAGAGAAATTATTATGATCAGCATTTTTGCATGACTTCATAGTTGTGTAACTTTGAGGGGAGGAGGCATAGTGGTGTCTTCTTTGCTCTTAGGTTAAGATCTAAGTAGTTATTGGACCAAAGTCAATAATATTTTGTGCACAATTTCTGAGGTGAATGCTGGTCCTACACTCTTTTTACTTGTGCAGATTTGCATCTTGTTAAAGTCCCAGACTCCCAACTAACTAATGTTTACTTTTTCCTCTTCTTCGTTCTCATGTGTCAAGTCTATGTAGCATTGACCATGTTTTGTGGCATATTTCAATGTGCAGAGGGATAGTTCTAAGAAAAGATTGGAGAACCATCATTTTGAATCGAATGGAACGAGCGGTAAATGTCAATTTTATTGCATTCGTCTTGGTAGTTATCTTACCTGATAAATTTGGTAATCCACATTTTCTATCATCTTTTTAGGTTTGTATGGGCAACCTAATATTAAGAAGCCCAAGATAATGAAGCACCAACTAGACAGTACTTTTGACAGCATTAATCCAACAAGTGGATCCATTCCATCTCCCGTGGCATCTCAAATGAGTAACATGTGCAACACAAATAGGTTCATTAAATTGATTGGTGGTCGGGATAAAGGCAGGAAAGCTAAAGCTTTAAAGGTATTCTTTGTGAAGCCTTTGTTGCCAGTGCTATCAATTGCTCCCGGTTGATGGTTTACTTCATTTTTGATACTTCATTTGGCAATTCTGATTCTGGGAGTCCATGGTCACTCTTTGATACTTCTTTGCAGACGTCTGCGGGTCAGTCTGGTTCTGGGAGCCCATGGTCACTCTTTGAAGACCAGGTATAATAGCAGTTATGTTATTTCTTAGTTTTGCTATTTCTTGAGTTATATTTCTTCTAACTGCAAATCACCTTTTCAATTCTGGTTACCAGGCACTTGTGGTGCTTGTACATGATATGGGTCCAAACTGGGAGCTTGTAAGTGATGCTATCAATAGTACCTTGCAATTTAAGGTAATTAAAGTCAACTTCTGCTCAACTGTATGTTAAGTTTTTTCTTCTCTGCTGTGAATTATTCTGTCTTTATCTAGAGCTTAGCATGCCATACATTTTTCTCAACTGGAAAGTATAAATCATCAGCTTTCTCCCTTTTCTGACAATTTTTCTGCTGTTGTTATTTTATTTCTGTTGACTTGTCCAAATGTCAGTGTATATTCCGTAAGCCTAAAGAATGCAAGGAGCGTCACAAAACTTTGATGGATAAGGGAGCTGGGGATGGGGCTGATAGTGCTGAAGACTCAGGGTCTTCTCAGCCTTATCCATCTACGTTGCCTGGAATTCCAAAGGCAAGTACTTGCTTCCCTTTCGCCAAAGAGTTAAGTTTGAACATTGTCTTGGTTCCCTTTTGCATGATCTGTTGTTGTTGAACTCATAATGTGCTCCTCTTGGGTGGTTTTCCTCACTCTTTTTGCAGGGCAGTGCCAGGCAGTTGTTTCAACGTTTGCAAGAGCCTATGGAAGAGGATACTCTGAAGTCCCATTTTGAGAGGATCATTAAGATTGGCCAAAAGCAATATTCGCGAAGGAGCCAGGTCTGATTTTTTTTCTTGGTTACATAAGAACTCTTGCTCGCTTGGATTTATGCAATTTTTTTATAAGAACTTGGATTTATATAAATTGAATTTTGCTTGTTGAAGTCATTGGATTGTCTCGTAAAATAGTTAAATTGGACCCATTTCTAATTTCGGTCCCTGAGCTTATTCTATCTTTGACTCAAGAAAAATGGTTTAACTTAAAAAAATATTAGGATAAAGTCTTGGAGATGATGTCTAGAATGTTTTTTACGGGCCTGGACTTGATATAAATTTGAGTAGATATGTACCTTGTTCCCTTGTTTGTTATTTTTATCTGACTAAAATTTTCTCTTTTCATCTTTTGTTTTGTGAAGAATGGTAATCAGGATCCCAAACAAATAGTAGCAGTCCACAACTCTCATATTGGTGCACTTTCCCAAGTCTGTCCAAACAACTTGAATGGAGGTGTTTTGACGTAAGTTATTTCATCTTACTGGTGCTTTTCTGCTCTCTATTCATCAAAATTTTGTTGGCCTGATAACCTTTCTATTCTCTATTCAACTTTTTGCATTTTTTTCTTTCTTTCTTTTTGGAATTATTCTGGATCTGCTGACAAAAATCTATTTTCTCATGCATAACAAATTGAGAACTTGTTCTATTTTGTTTTTGTATGAAGGCCCCTTGATCTTATTGATGCTACATCAAGCCCTGATTTTCCCGTTGGGTATCAAAGTCCTACTTCTGGGTCAAATTCATCTTTACAATTGGCTATGGTTCTTGATGGTAATTTATCTCCACTCTCTGGTAGCCTCAATGCATCCAGGTACAACTTTATCATAAGACTAAAATCTGTCTGGGACTTTGTGAACACAACTATCTATTCATTATATAAAAATTCAGGGATGGCAGATACAATGTTCCAAGAGTCTCGCCATTGCCAGTTGATGAGCAGCAAAGAATGCATCAATACAATCAAATGGTATCTGGAAGAAACTTTCAGCAGTCCAATTTGTCTGCAACTGGGAAGCTTCCAGGAAGTGAGCGGAGTGTTCGAATGCTACCAGGTGGTGCAGGCATGATGTGTGGGGTAAACAGAAGCACACCAATATCAAGGCCAGGGTTGCAAGGAATGGCCTCGTCAAACGTCTTGCCAAGTGCTGTGAATATGCATTCTGGAGCAGGTTCTGGTCAAGGCAACTCAATGTTAAGAACTCATGAACCGTTGCATATGATGCGGGTAAGTTATGAACCTTATTGACTTTTAGCAATATAATTAAAAGAGAGAGAGGGAGAGAGATTAGATGACTTTTAGCCATGTATCTGATAAAAAAAGATAACTTTTAGCAATGTAGTTTCTTAGCATTCTAGTCATGCAAGAGGGAGGGACTAGGGAGGGCCTGCTAGGGATGCTAACTCCAGTAGGTTGCTTACGGAGAGAAAGAGCTACTGCCACGGCGGTTTATTTTGGTTGGAAAGCTCATGCCACTCGTCCCACTAAAAAAATATTCTAAGGGTTGGGAATGATGAGTTTAGGGTTTGCTTGGTTTGTTTTGGGCTTTCCTTTTCTGCTAGCTTGGGCTTTTTTCTACTGGGATTAATGGAACAAGGCTTATTTTAGTTTATTTGGCATGTGTCTTTTTACAAAGGGAAATACCAAATAGAAGAGTGTTTCATCTGTTTTTTTTATCAGTATCAACTTTTTTGGGCTTTTGTAAATAAAAAAGGGTCATGCGTTTGTGCTTTAAATGTAATTTATTATCATAGATTTGTTAAAGATAATATTTCTTTATTTTTTTTAAGAAAATAGTTTTTCCGTTATTAAATTTGTCCTTTTTTATAAATAACTTTATTATAGAAACATGTTGGGTGAATCTCATAATTGCACTCTAAGACATGGATTATTCAAGCTTATCCTAAAGTATTATGCATTGATACTGTGATTTAAAATGATTTATCTTACCTTGAATTTTCTCCGAGTTTCTGTTGACATTTCCATAAATATGGACCCTCGGCATTTCTATGAACACCAGCATTTTCCTGCTTGGGTATAAGATGTTTGTAGCGGCTAAGCTTTCCTTATAAGAAATTGTTGGATTAACATCGCTGTTTTCAGTTCTATTTGACACAAGTATTCTATGTTATGTAGCCTGGTCATAATCCAGAGCATCAAAGGCAAATGATGATTCCTGAGCTTCCGTTGCAGGTCCAACAAGGGAGCAACCAATGTGTCCCACCCTTCAATGGGATTAACTCTGCCTTTTCTAATCAAACCAGTACATCTATCCATGCATATCCAGGCCATCCCCAGCGTCAACATCAAATGTCCCCACAACAGCCTCATTCTATCAACACTCCTCATCACCCTCATCTTCAAGCCCCCAATCATTCTACAATATCACCACAGCAAGGGTATCCTATCAGGCTTCCTAAAGAAAGGCAGCTGCAGCAGCAGAGGTACTTGCAGCAGCAGCCACTGCCTCAAGTATTTGTTGCCTCTAATGCTTTAGGGCCAAATGTCCAGTCACAATCCCAACCTTTATCTTCTTCCCTGCAAAGTAGTCCCCAGCTTCCACCACAAACTTCATCTCAGCCACTACCTGGATCTCCATTAACCCCATCTCCCCCCATGACTCCAATGTCATCGCAGCATCAGCACAAACATCACCTGCCACCTCATGGGCTTAGCCGCAATTCTGGTGTTAGTGGCTTGAACAATCAGTTGGGGAAGCAGAGGCAACGACAGCCACAAATGCAGCAACAGTTCCAACAACCACCCAGGCATCATCCTCAACAGAGACAACAAACACAGTCTCAACAGCACGCAAAACTTTCTAAAGGAATAGGAAGAGGGAACATGTTGGTGCATCAACATCTTTCCCTTGATCCTCATGTGAACGGCCTGTCTCTGCCTCAAGGTATTCAAGCCTCAGAGAAAGGGGAACAGGTCATGCAGTTAATACAAGGTCAAGGTTTATATTCTGGCTCTGGCCTTAACACAATTCAACACACAAAACCAATGGTTCTTCAGTCATCAACCCATTCACAGGTTCAACAGAAGCTTCTTTCTGGCGCAGTACCTTCTTCATCAAAGCAAGTTCATCAGATTCCTTCTCATTCTGATAATAGCACTCAAAGTAACCTTCCACCACAAGTTCCCCCTGGTCATACGATAACCTCACAAAAAAATATGTTGGCAGCTTCCCATCAGGTTGTTCCACCAGTGAGTATAAACCAGCAGCAACTTCAGTCTCAACCACAGCCGTCCCAAAAACAGGCAAATCAAACGCAGTCCAGTATTCAGAGAATACTCCAGAATCGTCAAGCAAACTCTGATCCATTTAGTAAGGCTCAGAGTGATCAGGCTCAATCTGATCAGCAGCCTGTGAACAACCAATCCCAGGTTGGTACAACTGTGACAATGCCTCAGTCCTGTGCGAATTCGGTGGATGTGGCTCCAGCCTCTCAGTGGAGATCGTCAGAAGCTGTATATGATTCTAATGTACCTTGTTCAAGCAATCAAGCGTCTTCCATTGCAAGCCCATCTCTTCCAAAATCATCTGGAAGTGAGCCATTACCTATCGGTCAAGTGAGGCAGTTATCTGGCGGTCTGCATTCACATGGACTTAATGTTGGGTCACAGTGGCAACAGCAGATGTCATTGCAACAATCTACATCTCAACCGCCCCCATCACAGAATCAAGAACAAGCGCAAGGGCACCAATCGCCCCAGCATCATCTACCTCTGCAGCAGAAGTCTCAGTAGTAATCACGGTTTTTGCAAGGAGGGCGAAGCAGTTGTGATCTTTGAAGCCTGTAAATTCTTAACTGAACTGAAGCAGTATGGTGATGGTGCAGACTTGCAGTCTTGGTGGTGGTTACCAGCCAGGTTGTTCCAGCATGCCCTTGAAGTGGCAGTGTACAGGTAATTACTGATTTGCAATTTCAAGTATCTTCAATCTTTACCTGATTAATGCAGATGATTTCTCATTGAGAGGGATCCTGTATAAACAGGATGTCATACTTTTTATGCGAGAGTGGAGCAGCATCAGTAGAGATAGTTTAATATGTTTTTAGATTCGATAATTTTAATATAATGTCTCCATCACTTTAGGTATTAAATTTTTGTTATGAGTTGTCAATGATTGTCATTGGCACTTATAGTCCACACAGACCATGGATAAGAAATGTTCTTATGCTGTGCTGTCTATTATTATTAGTAATTTCTAGAGTTCCATGGCACGTTGATCATATTTTGGACTCGTATGCGTATCAATTATATATTTTTATTTTTACATAGTTCGGTGAAGAAAGATGAGAAGTCGTGCTCTGGTGGTCTTGCAGATGAGGCTGGTCTATTGATTGTAAAATTGCAAAGGTGCAGGTTCTCTTAATGCTTACCAAAGTGAGTTCGGGAGGGCAATTTTTTTCTCCATTTCTCTGGAATTCGTGTATATTACCACTGGTCTAGGTTGGGGAAGATAGAAGTAGATATAACAAATATAGAGGTATGTGTACATAATCTCGTCTCGTTCTCTTCATAATTTTTCCCCTTTTACCTTCTTTTCCTGGTTTCGTTGCTCATGTGTGGCGGGGCCTCATTCCTTTTCCCTTGTAGGCTAGTACATGTATTATTACCCTTTCAAATGAAGAGGTTAGCAATTATTTAATTGGGCAATTGCGTCCTGGAAATTTTGTGAATATATTAGCCTTCTGGTGTTTTACACTGGTTAGTGTTATTAACAGAAATCATCATATCTCGCTGCCATGTGTACTTGTGGATTGTATCTTTTCATGTAATTCTCTGTTCCCGAATGTAAAGAGCCTGCTGGTAATTTATTGCTCTGGCATATCATTCTCTAACTGCTCAGAACTTTGCAACAACTTAATTTTTGTGTTGTATATATTAATGTATCAGAAAGGGAAAAAAAATCTTTTCCACCGTTTGGTAACAATATATAGTTTAAAGTCCCTTAGCAAGTGACTAAAATGGCAGGTTCTCTGTTTCTTCATTTATGAAGATGAGGACATGTCCTTTTTACAACTTTCATATTGCTACTATTTGTTGGACCTAGAAGAATCTTAAGTCATTTCTGGCTTGTAAATCTTTTGAAAAGAGTACCGTACGGCTTCTGTAATTGATTTCGCCTTCTGGATATGGATTGGCTGCCTTTATTGGGATAAATACCGTCATCTTTCTCTAGTGTTTTTTTCATGCACAGGAAGATTTGGTCATGTTATGTTTCATTTACATGTAAATAATTTGCGTAGCTGGTATACAGTTACAATTGTTGACGCTGTCTCTTGTAACAGCATCAGAACCAGAATCGACGAAATTCTTACTTCCTACTCTGCAAATTGAAATACCGAATGGGGAAAGTCTATTGTTTTTAGAGATTCAAACTGAATGATTACTCTGTTTCTTTTGCCTCTTCGCCAATAAAAAATCAAAATTCCCTTCTGAAACTAACAGGACATGTGAGATAACAATATCCATTACATAATGCTAGGTTAAGTTCTGAATTATCGTGAATTTTGATTCCTTTTCTGATATGCGTGGGGGTAACAATATCCATTCCTTCTCTTTTTTGACATGATTTGAGAATTGCTTTGTATGCGATTTCGTTTATTCTATATCTAAGCAGCTTCCTATAATGAATCTTCATAATGGATATAATTCCCTAGTAAAAGGGCAATGTAAAATAGGCTAGAAACTGATGGGTTAATAGATTTGTTGCGAATTATTCTTATTTTGGCCTGTTCTATAGCTTGTGCTTCAGCTCGTGTAGGCATGTACTTCGTCAATTTTCACTCGAACTAAACTTAAACTTATTTTTCTTGTTTACTAATTTATGGACATCACAAAATCTTACGATAAAAGAGTTTAGAGCTACCTTGAGTACAAGCAGTTCTTAGTGCTCGAGTTATATTAGTAAGTACGATGTGTGTGGAACTTCTGTTCAACATATCCAGAGCTCGAGCTCAGCTCTAAAGGCTCTCTTCGCGATCCCATCTCCGGAGGCTCCCGATGAAATTCCGATAAACTCTTTCTCAATGATGAAGTATGTTAAGCAAACTGGATTTAATTGTTCTGTGAAGTGGTAACCCGTAAACAAACTTTGGAATCAAACTGGTAAGTGATGAACAAAACGAGATCACGAGGTTGGACAATATATCGATTGGAAATTAATAGTTGCAAGTAAAATCTAGCTCATCACTATAAATTGGCAGTATACTTGGTCCTACCCGCATCAAATACATACTGATAAAGGAAAAAAAAAATTTAGGTCTCTAATGTTTGGAATAATATGACATCAAAATATTGTTATGTATCATGATGTAATTTTTTTAGAACAATATCACATCAAGTAATGTCAAGTACCATGTAGGTTTCTGATGAGCTTATTGGGTCGGATCCTTGTATAATTCCTTTGATTTAGATATAAACGGATATGATTTGTTTGAAATAAAAATAAAAAAAATAAATGTATTTATTTTTTACAAAAAGAAAAGGAAAAAAACTTTACATCCATGTTTGCCCTTGGTTGCTCAAGGGAGTTTAACATTGTTATTACTGGTTCTTAAAAGCTTCACTCCAACACAGCTCCATTATCTTAACAAACGTAAATACAACTTTTTGATGTGTATCAAATGCAGTACAATTTACATTTGACATAAATCAAGGAAGTAGATCACCTGAGCTTTTATTACCTTACCAGAACAATTTACTCAAAATGAGAACCAAAATTTAAAAAAAATGCTATAATTAAACACCAAAATGTTATAATTAAAAAATACTATAGAGTGCATCTTTTATTATTAACAAAAAAAAAGATGAGAACCAAAATTTCATGATGTCAACATATATTTCAATTACAAAGCATTGTCACTTGTCAGTGTGGAGACTCTACAATTGTTTACAGCTTGATGGGACACGAGGAAGCTAAATGTCTACTATCTTTATTACCTCTTGTATCCTATCATGTAATATGTACAGAAACGAAAAAGAGAATCACTCAGAATCTGCAGTCACTTCTGTGACTGTGTATTTGACAGGGTAAGTAACTGCTCCGGAACCTCAAGAATTCTGAAACGGGTAACTGCTCCGGAACCTCAAGAATTCTGAAACGGATAATGAGAACATAAAAAACCAGTCACATATATATAGATACACACACACACAGAGAGAGAGAGAGAGAGAGCACCTAAAGTAGCAGTCCTTTGAAAACCAACGAGTCCACAACAATCTGGTAATCATTTCTTTGTTTAAGCCATCATTATGGTGTACCAGGATTGACAGCAAACCGTCTCAAACTACGGAAACTGTTCAACCCCCTGGAGCATACGTTTTGCGATTTCTGGGCCAACAAGAGTATGCTCCCTGCTATTTGGCATATCAAAATTTATTAATTAGTAGATATCCAAAACAGGCTTCAAAGACATTGCACAAGTCCCAAACTAAATTGATTCAAGAAATATGAATTTGTAAGCTAAGCATGTTCTCAAGCACTTTCATGAACTTTGCATTCAGTTCACCATCCAAACTGATCTAAAAATTGGTAATATTTTTCGTAAGAATATTCTGGGACTATTTATGGTAAAAAATGTATTAACAAGATCTACCTAAATCCATAAAAGTAAAATCATGTACCCAAGGCTAAACTTCCCATTTTTTCAGCCTCTTATCAAACTACGCCAGTACAACAAAGTTATGCAGGTAAATATGAGAAACAAATGCTCTGTTATTTTAGCAAAGCAGAAGTATTATGGTTCAGACCGTCTGAGCTTATAATAAACGGAACTAACCACTGTGCCATTTTCCTTTAAACTTTCCAGTGACTCAGCAAGCTCCACTTGTTTGGATGCTGTCGCCAGCAGTGCCTGAAGTCAAAATAATAGAACTGATTAGTACAAGCTCTAATATACTTCATGAATATCTCCGGTTATGAAAGGTTTCTTTACCCTCTTTGTCTTTTGTAGGTCATGCTCTATAGACTTGATACGGGACATAGATTCGTTAAGCATATCCTCCTTTTCTGGAGGAATTTTACTTCGTTTGTTACTCAGCTCCATGACTAAAGTTTCTAAGTTTTGCAGCCTTTGCCACACTGGATTTACTTCTAATTCCTTTGAAGTGGTCTGTTCCTCAGATATTGAATCTTCTGCTGGGGGTTGGTAAGTATTATCTAATCGGTTCTCTGAGCGTCGCTCGTGAAATATTCTCAATAATCCTGTGAGCATAAGATATGTACATGCTAATATCTTTAGCATATAGTGAGCCACTGTAGTCGTTATATGGGGAAAGAAATCTTTCAGCAGCCTTCTTGGGGACTCGTCAACAGTTAGATCATCTGTAATAGCTAAAGAGAACTAGTCAGTAAATGCCTAAAAGCATCCTTGTGGGAGCATGTATTCAACTTGGAAAAGAAGTGGCGGCTTGATACTTAAAAAGTCAAAAGGATTGATTCATATAGCAAATCATGACCCAACAAGAGATGCAGGGATTCTAAGTCTAAATATTATAGAAATATTCTTTTGTATTTGATAATCAACACTGGTAGAATCTTCAATTGTATTTAGGAGGATTTCTTGTTCTCCAAAGAATTCTTCATGTAACTATTATTATTTAGCAAGTTCTGTTTCTGATCACCAAAAAAAAAAGATGAGAGAGAGAGATGGAAGCATTCACACCACATTATTACAGCAAAAACAAAAACTACAAATATCATTAAGCTCCTTATCATCCATACACAACTTGTGTAGTGCATGGTAATAATTTTTTATTCTTTTTACAAAAACAATATTTGTATCTAATAAATTTTGTTAGATTCTGACAGTTTTGCTCCTCCAAAATAAAAATATCTAATCAGTTACCTGTGGCACTTTTCTTTAGTTTCTCTATATCTTTCCTCCACCCCTGTATTCAATACAACCTTATGCTTTATTTGTGCTTCTACCATTATTGCCTACCTAGTAATTGTTACATTCCATCCCTTCTTTACTTACCAAAACCCCTAAGGTCTTCCCTTCCCAATGCACTCTTCAATCTATATCTCTTCACAATTTTTAATTATTTTCCCTTTCCCCAACTCTTTTGATTCTCCTAGGGACGTATCCCTGACCTTATTTAACCCACTCAACCATCTTCCTTAGTGTATTACTCATACCTGTCTCTTGACTCTGCAGATCCATTGCCAGGTTAAAATCTCAACATAAAACTTCACTTCTTACCTTGAACTCTTCAGTCTTTTTCAGCCACTATTTTCATCTCTCTATTGAGTTATTAAATTAAAAAGAATAAACGTAGTAATATTGCTCGAGTGTTTGCAACTGTAAAGGTGCTAATTGGAGAAAAAATGGCTGTGTTGTGTCCCAAGGTGACCATGTCTAATATTTCTGATATTAACCCACTGAAAGGAATGTTTTAACAGCACCGCAAAGATTATGAAAACATAAGAAATTCGAGCCAGCAAGTTTCTTAACTGAATTCGGAAAATGACAAGGCATTAGCCCATGCCAATGGCCCTAGCAGAATATTCTTTTTTTAAAATTTGTTTATCAGTTAACATACCATCCAGCAGATTACAATTCCTAATTGCTTTATGATAATTCTCTTGGCTTTTTTTATATACCATAACTCTAATTTTCTGGAAATCAGATTCAAACTGTTATAGTTAAGTATTCAATCACCATGTTGCAGAAGATCCAAGACAGATTGATATTAAACCTAAACTCTATGAGTTGAGTATCGTCTGAATCTGCTATAAACCAACAAAAACATAGTCAGATATTAACAAGATGAGGCAGATAAAACTGTCGCTAATTTTCTTTTTTTAAAATTTGTTTTTTTTAAGTTAACATATCATCCAGCAGATTACAATTCCTAATTGCTTTATGATGATTCTCTTGGCCTTTTATATACCATAACTCTAATTTTCTGGAAATCATATTGAAACTGTTATTGTTAAGTATTCAATCACCATGTTGCAGGAGTTCCAAGACAGATTGATATTAAACCTAAACTCTACGAGTTGAGTATCTCTGAATCTGCTATCAACCAACAAAAACAGAGTCAAATATTAATAAGATGAGGCAGCTAAAACTGCCGCTTACTCTGTAAACTACCTTCTTGAGGTATTACAGCAACTCCGGTTGATTCGATCAGGCTGGGCACAGAAGCAGGTAAACTCTTCCTCTCCTGTGACCACTATACATATTAAATGCAAAAATGACTGGCGAAAATGAATCATAGTTTCAGACAATAGAGCGAGGGAAATTTTCATATAGCATCATGCACTGAGTATATGCACCATTGTTCACATTTAGCTAACAGATTAAGGGAACAAACCCTGCATTTTGATATTCATAGCTCCTGAAATGTAACGATGTTCCAGACTCTTTTGTGCAAGATTCACATGAGAAAGATGTTCATCTCTAAGCATTAGACAAAAATAAGAAAAAACGTTCCTGGAAAAGATCTTGCTTCTGGCTACATTCAATTTGGATATACTGGGTTCCGTATCATATTCTATGCTATATTTGTGCACTCGAATATAATGGAAACTTCGTTGACCAGAAAATGGAAAATTTAATTTGTAATAATATACAAGAGAACAGAAATTGTGTTTCATATGGCTACAAATACTATACAGAATATGGAATTACTGGGACATCAATGTTGGAGAGGGCATTTATTTTGAAATACTTTTGGGCACTTGGAAGAAAATTTTGAACGAGCACCTCCAAATGCCTTCGGTAATGATTCTAGGGTGAGAACCAACCTGAGGTCACCCTACTCAGAGGTTCCTATCTGCGTTAATCCCACTATGAAGAGACAAAATCGTCTAATCTACAACAGACTATTCTTTCATCAATTTTGACCAAGTACATTTCACTATTAATCAACCCAGTATCCTTAATTTCTGTTTCTCTAATAAATGAATTAAACTTTTCGATACTACTTGTTTCCCTAACAGCACCTAACTTCTCAGAAGCAAATCTAACAATATTCAAATGCCCGCCAAAACATGTTTTGGACTACATAACCCATATAAGGTAGAAAGTTTCTCCCAAAACCACTATCTATTCCTAACACTACAATGGATATGGATACTTGAAAACCACCGGTCACTTCCATCTAAATGTCTATAAATGATAGAAACAGAAAACTCTTCCAAGTCCTAACTCAAAGTCACAAATACTTAAATTTCTAAAACCCCATATAACAATAATATCCCCAATCCCACCATCATATGGGATAACTAATCGATTGTTGATACTCTACCTCCTTTGCTGTCTTACTTCTCTAAAAGCCATCGCCACTCTCATTTCTCTAGGGGTGATGGTTTGCCCCCCCCCCCCCCCCCNCCCCCCCCCCCCCCCCTAATAGTCACTTCATTTGCTTCTGGAGGAAAGAACTTAGAGCCTTTAACAGTCGTAATTCATAAATCTTCGATGACTTTTCTAGTGTCTACATTTAGAGAGATGACATTTAGTTTAGTGACATTATTAATGTTTCAAATACTTAAGCTTCTCTAGAGAATGTAGGTAGCAAAAATAAATTCCTTTTCCCTCTCTTCTTATTCAGCATTCTACCTACCCTGTTTCAGGAACCATCGCTGATAAAGAAATGGAAAACAGGCATTAACTGAATAAACTATGGTCTTGCAAATATAGTTTAAAAGATGTGTTAGAAGGAAAGATAAAGTCAGAATGCTTACCTTATAAGATAGTGTCACAGACTGGCTTATGTTAGAAGCTCTGTGCAACGCCTCTGATCCTGATTCAGGAGAAGACATTTGATTGTCTCCGACCTGCATTATGTAGAGAGAAACTTTTCATTTTGAAAAAAGGTAACCGTAGAGTGTAGTAGTAAAGCGAATATTAGGACTGTAATAGCATGACAAGTGACTAGGAGTGTGATATCTGATCACCTTTGAGTCAAAAAGCTTGAATTCAGAACTATTCTCATCATGAGAACTCTGAAATTTCCTCGAGTATATAGATTCAGCAATGTGTACCAGCTGCCAAAAAGTAGATCAATAATGTAAGTTTTCACATACGAGAATCATATAAACTATGAAGGCATAAGCTGGTGTTCAAAAATTTCAAACATCAACAATTCATCTGGGACTAGGATCAGACTTTCACTATTTCTGGATCATTCCAGGGTCCTTTGTCAGATCTAAGACACCCGCCTTCACCCGGACATGAGCAACTCCCACCAAGAAAATCAGGCAGTTGGCTGGTTTACGAGAGAGTTAAATGTTATGTCAGAAAAACCTAAAAAAATATTAGTCTCATCGAGTTGATAAGGTAAAAATTCCAAACCTCAGGTCTATGGCCTCCAACAATTTACTCCGGAATTTGTTACCTAAAACCTGGAGCAACAGCAGAACGAATTTTCTTTACTTGACATCTTAAACTCTTAAACAAACCCGCCAATTGAAAATATGAAAAGAAATATACATGTATCTTGGCAGTAGTCCTTGGGTCAAGAAAACCTTTGGCAGTGTTCCATAACAGTTTAAATCCACTGTTTGCATTTACTATGAACATCTGATGTAATGTCTGCAAAGTGGGTTAATATCAGAATATTGGTCAACCTGGTTCTCCAGAAATATGTCAGTTTACAGTAATAAACCCACCTCAGGGTAGTTATCACTGTCAATTTTCTGCATACGAATGACGAGATCATGTGCCATCTTCCCATAGCTCAACCAGTTCTGCATAATCATGAGAAATGATTTTATCCCATTGCATATTTAAGCTTAACATCCATAATAGTGGTAACCTCAGATATTACCAGCCCCTGAACATCCAGAATTGTTGTTGTAGAATATATATGCCTTTTGGCTGCTATCGAACATGCAGGGAACTTCTCAGTGAAAACCTTCTCAAACCCCTGAACATGATACTTTAAAAACCGTTCCACTGTGGTAACGCTCATCAGCTTGCTCGGTTCAATTTTGCCAAGTCTCTCGATATAAACAGGCCGTCCCCCTTTGTCTACACCATGGTAACCATGAGGATAATAAGACTGGACTTCTTCATACTCATCATATATAAAGTCCTACAAATGGGTAGAGCATCTGTTACATGGGTAGAGCATCTGTTATCTGTCATCCCAATTCCCACCCATAACTGATGGACTACTAAACAGCCAAAGCATAATTCAATACCATGACAAACGTTACCTGGACAATAGATTCTACTTCATGCTCTTTCCTCCAGTTGAGCATTTCTTCCCACATATGGATAGTCTTATCAATGTCAAACTTCCTTGCCTTGAGAAATCTGCATCAAGAAAGATTCATTTTGGACAAGAAAGTCAAAGATTGTAGAAGAAAGACAAAGCAAGATGGCTCAAAGAATTTTAGTAATAATAAGGATAAAAGACACTGGACCCTCTACCCTTTAGGGTTGTCTCACTATAGTTCCTCGCTTTTAAAATTCGAAACTATAGTACCTAACCTTCGACTAACGCCGTACCTCCTTATTTCGTCTATCTAATAAAAGTATCACAGTCCCTCGTGCTTTATGTTTCTCTACATCCAATTTTCTCTTCATAATCCACAACTAGGTATCATTTAAGAAATTTGGACTAAAACATTAAAAACGAGCAAGCTCCTCCTATAACTCATTAGTGATTACCTCCCTGACCATTCTCTTTCATCCAACTCCCTAGATAATGCTCCAATCCAACTTATAATCTGAATCACGGAAAGAGAGTCCACTCTTTCACATTGGCTACACTTTAAACTACATAATTCATGTCTGAGCACCACACCGCAATTATGCATCTAACTAACCTCAGCATTGTGTGATAATCATCGTGGCGGTGAGGTAGCAGATCTTTGGCAATCAATGCCTCACGAAATGTATTTACTGCATCTTCCTCTTCTGCCTCTCGAACATCTTCAACCGAAATTGCTGCAAAGCGGCAATCAGCGACTCTCTTTCCATGCCTCCTAAGGGTATTGGTAAATCTAGCAGAAGCACTCATAGCCTTTTTCTTAAGAGATTTAACTCGAGTCCTTCGCCTCTCATCCTCAAAGGTGTCAGGATTGAGACTCATAACCCTTCCATCTTCATGAAGAGAAACTACTTCACCTATATAATAAAAAGGAATAAGAAATCATCAGTCAATCTACGTAGCGCAAAAAAAGGAAGCATTTCGAATAAAATTAGATAAAAAAATAACCTGGCATTGTGTCTAATAGCCAATGAATGAGAAATCAGCCAGACAGACAAATACCTGGATCAGAAAAGAACCAAAATACACGCATAACTTGTACTGTATACTAGCATTAGATCTGGTAAAATTGCAAGATCCTCAGCTCAATGTCACAGGGAAAGAAGCAAAATCGACGACGATTCTAAGCAAACAAGAAGAGAATAACAATTTGGCGTACAATAAAAGAGAGAGAAAAAACAGAAATGAGAATCCAATACACTAAAAACAGAAGATATAAAAATCAAAACTAACCGAATTTTCAGGAAAAATCTCTTAACTCTTCACTCTTCCTTGAATCTAGGAAAAGAAAGGTCAGAGAAGAAAGAGGGTAAGGTAAGAGGAAGAAGAAGGAAGACAATTGCTTTACGATGATGCTGACATTTGATTTGAATCGAAGAAGAAGAAGCGTTACAGGTGAAGAGAGAGCTAAAGAAAGGGAGTAGCATAGAGAAAACAAGACATGTCGTTGTCAAAAGCGTTAGACAGAAGAAAAGGCAAAGTGAACGACGTAGCGTACAACGGCCGCTTCTTCACCTTCTCTGATGGTTCGTTCCATCACTCGCCCCTCATTAACGCCGTCAGTTAATATTCGTTGGCCTACTTAAAACCGGTCAACCAATTTCTCGTGAGAGTTTTTTTGGTACGTGAAGATATTTAGTAAATTCCTGATAAAGTTGAGAGAAATACAGCAATGATGGGGTTTTTCTCTTTTCGTAACACAACGGAAAGTTAAGATGTTGGTAGAAAAATCAGATTCTTTTCTTAAAGTTGAGTAAAATTGATGGCGACAAACTTGTAAAAATTGAGGGATCGTAAATTTTTTATCTTAATTACATAAATACTCATTCTAATTTAAAAATAAAAATTACACCAATACTCATTTTAATTTTAAAAATGAAATAAAAATACTCTTCATTATTTTTCATAAACCTATTAATTCATTCAACTTTATTTTTTTTTTGTAAAAAATTCATAATGATGACCGTTATTATATGGATTATTCCTAATTTTATTTGCTTACTTACAAAAAAAGTGCAAGTTGTGGGTGTGAAATTTTTGTGTGAACTTATTTATAGGTAAGATGAAATTAGAAATATCATCATGTGAATTTTAAAAATTAGATGAGGTATACATATAACTAAAACAGATTGTAACATGTCATGTTTTAAAAATCTAATATAGATTCTATAAACTGCCATGATCATTACATGATGAGATGCACGAGATTGATTGACACAATTGGTTAAGTCTTTGTATACATGCTTAAGAAGTGACGGATTCAAGTCACATCAATCTTAATTCTCATTCAAATAGAATTTGTAAATTTGTCCCAACAAAAAATAAGATGAAGTGGATGCACCTCCACCGAGATGTTTAAATCCTAATGAATAATGAATATGTTCGCTAGTGCTGATAGAGCTCAAGAGACGGGGGTCGGAATCATAGTCCGAAATGAACCTGGAATTTGATTATAGCAAAGGCTTTATATGTGAATTTTAGCTTTCAACCTGATATGGCAGAAGCTGTTGTCATAAAAGAAGGTTAAACTTTTGTTAAAGTAGCCTCTTATTCTCCTGTGCTAGTAGGCATCATATGCTCAAAATGTGTAAATCCAATGGTCACGATTTAAAATGATTCTCTCATGTTATTGTCTCACATGAGAGGCGCCTCAATCCATAAATTTACATCCCCATCCCCAACATGTAAAATAAAAATATAGCAATAATTTACATAAGATATCAGGGAGGTGTGACCTGTTGCTATACAAAGTCAGGTTGGGTCTTTTGACTCACTGCTGCTTTGCCAATGAGATTTTGAAGCTCCCTTGCATGGCCAGTCATTCCTTTATCTGAGTAAGCTTTAATCATGGTCCTGTAAGTAATTTTATCAGGCTTACAACCCTTTAATTCCATCATGTCAAGCACTTCCTTCATCTCTACAAAGCATCCATTCCGGCCATAAGCATCCACAAGACAATTGAAAAACACAGCATCCAGCATTACATCTGAATTCTCAATTAAACGCATGACATTGACAATCTTTTCAGGTTTCCCTGCTTGTCCGTAAGCCCTCACCAGTGAGCAAAGTGTAACACAGCTTGGCTTGATTCTCTCTGACTGCATAAGTCTAAACAAATACTCCATCTGTTTTAAATCTCCTGCTCTCCCAAATGCATCAATAACAACATTATATGTCACAATTGTCCAGGAATAATGATACTTCTGCATGTATTCCATCACGGCACTCATCTTTTCGTAATTTCCGGCTTTTCCGTAAGAATCTAGAAGGATATTGAAGGTTTGAATATTTGGTTGGATCCCAGCAGTCTGAAATTTTTCATAACACTTCTCCATTGTTTCTATTTGCCCATTGCAGCCGAAGGCTCTGAGCGTTGAATTCATGGTCCACACATCAGGCTCACTGCTCCCCTCACGCAGCATTTCGACAAGTACTGATTCCATCTCAGCAAACCTTTTCAGAAACATAAAGAAATGAGTTCTCAGGTAGCAGAAATGCCATGCGTAATTTAACCACCATGTATATGACAAAAGTAGCTAAACATAAACTATTATGAAATAGACTAGACAGACACAACATGCCATGCAATGGGAATATGATAAAGGTTCGATAAGACTGACAGTAAATTTATTGGTTTAGATCAGCTGGCTTCATGGTTACAAATTATAACCATGAAGAACTCACGACCAAAACTTAGTAGGTAAATCTAAATTTTTTTATAGGGGGGATGGGGAGTTGCAAGTGATTGATGCCCTTTTTCTTGTCAAGGGGAGGGGGAATTACACTGGTTGGGGAATCCCAGACCTAGAGGCTGAAAGCCTCAGTAAAGAAAAAAGGCAATTCACTACAAATGAATGTTTCTGCCGATGATCCTCTGTGGTTCCCAAATTTCATTTGAGAACTGGATGATACTTTATTTAAGAAAAATCTAATCAAATATTAAAATGGTTTTATAGTTCACTGGCTACTTTGCAACCAAACGAAGCATTCAAATAAAATAAGGTGCCACATGTCAAATCATACATTTTTGCTTTTCCATAGGCGTCAATGAGAGTATTGAAAGTGATTGTGTTTGGTTTGATTCCTAGAATCACCATGTCCGAAAGTAGAGACTGCACCTTATCAAAGGCAAAAACCTGCAAGCATGATTTGATGAGGATGGAGTAAGTGTGTACATCAGGCTGGCAATCTAGGGTGTTCTTCATCTGCTCAAGGATAGAAAAAGCTTTGTCAAAGAGACCACTCCTACTGTAGGCAGATAAGAGAGCAGTGCAGGATTCGTGATTCACGGGTAAGCCTTCCTCAATCATTAATTCAAAGAGCTCAAGAGCTTTTTCAGGTTGCTTGCACTTTCCAAGCATTACAATAAGCTTAATGTACATTCCAGAGTATGGTTTGTACCATACTTGCTCGCGTAGTAGTTCAAAAACCTGCAACATAAAAGACCCACAACCACTAGGGATTAATACGACAGTACCAATACAGTTAAGTCATGTAGAAGGCTTTCATACTGCACATAAATTGTGAAATTTTAAATTGAGAAATCCAGGTACTTTTTAAGAATGTTCCTTGGCATAACAATGTGAATACTGTTACCTTATGCTTATCAAGTTTCTAATAAATTGTTAATTTAATTATTCAAGTTTGATACCACATAACAGCTTTCATATCCGTTTGCTTTGATTTTCTTAATGCCATAAGAAAAGCCAAAGATCTTAAGCCATCATTTTCAGAAAAAGTGATCACTTTCTTCTTTGTAACCCCCATAAAGGAAAAACATACAACCAAATGAAATGTGAATTTAAACTGGAAAACTTTAATGCTATACTTCATAGTCCAGAGCTGATACTTTGCCCACCAACCATGCAAAATCAATTGCAGAGCATAGCTTAATGTATTGACAGCATCATTCCTTATTCATAATTAGCACTAGTCAATTGTAATTATATATCCTTGACTCTAGCCTTATCTTGTGTAGTTTCCGTAAGTAATAGCTTACGGTTCGTATGTGTGTATATATATGTATATGCCCACACAATACCAATAGAAATCATCTGAGCATTATTTCTTTAAGTCTTATTCTCTTAAAATACTTCCCTTTTCTTTTTCCGTTTAAGCATGACTCAGAATGACAGAAGCCATCTCAAGGATGTCTACAACATGTTTTAAGCTACCAAAATTACCTAAAAAATACCATTCGTCTCCCCAACATGTTTTAAGCTACCAAAATTAACCATCTATAGCTGAACTTGGATGAAAGCTAATAATATAAATTGAATTTTAGTCAAGCCAATCAAGGGAAACAAAAACTCGATGCGTAGTAGACCAAAACTTGCTCGCCGAGCCCCAAACGAAATTCCGAATTACTGAAAACAAAATCCTTTCAAATTTACCAAGCTTTCAAATATCACAGCAATTAATGTGGAGACCAGTTTAGCACTTCAGCAAAATCATAACCAAGCTCAATCGGAATCGAAATCGAAATTGAAACCAAACGCTGACCTTAAGCGCGGACTCCCAACGCAAAGCCGTAATTCTTTCGTGGAGAGCTTCAAGAACAGTCCTGGGAAGCAACTTCTTCGAATTAGTCGGACCCCTCTTCTTCTCAATTAAAGCCTTGGTAGCCTCTCGACGGAGTATGACTGAAATGGCTTTCTTGGATGCTATCTTCTTGTTCACCTCCTCCTTTCTCTCTCTCGCTTCTCTCTCCTTTAGCTTTGAGGTATCACTGAGCCTTATTTGGCTTCTCTCTGTAATAGTTAGAGTGTTGGTTTTGTCTGTCACTGTCACATTTGTTGATGACGAGGAAGGAGGCGTAGGAGCAGCAGCAGCCGAAGACAAAGACGGTTTGGGCATAGACATGGACGATGTTCGTGGGGTAAAAGCTAGAGTAGCCGGACGATGATCAAATACTGGTGTATAAGGATTTGTGGGAGTTGAGAGAGAAGCCATGTATTCTGCAGAAATGTCCTATTTTCAATACTTCTTCTGAGAAACTTAAGAAATCCATAACATAACAACTTTAAAAGGGCTTACTTCGGATAAACTTTTGAATTTCGAAAAAACCCCTATTCTTGATTTTAATACTCTATCTAATATTCTAATTGTAAAGAATTATGTTTACTACTCTTGCTATTTTCAATGAGAATCTGTAGTGTTCACACCAATTTGATGGGTTTTCTTATGTTTAATACACTTGACATCTTTTGGTTTGGTATGGATTTTAATAAATTATACTTACTTTTTTTAGTGTAAATTTATGCTTAAAATGAATATTTCTTATTTTCAATACATGATGAGTTTAATTAACGATCTTTAATGCGTGTGTATAGATTAATTTTTAACAAGTATTAATCTCATTAGAAAAGAGGGAATTTCAAACCATTGGTCGGTGAAATGGTTTTGATTCAGAGAATGAGTATTTAGGAACTAGAAAATCAGATCGCATATCTTAGATTTTTAGGTACAATGTCTTTTACGATTTCAAGGTTA
>QANY01000280.1:362758-498070 GCA_003255025.1 Datisca glomerata | reverse complement strand
CCCCCCCCCCCCCAAATATTATTTTTTCACATTAAAACTAACAGTATTATCTTTATACAAGTTGCATCAATCAGAATGTATTCAAAAATCATCTAGCACATTCATATACAAAGTGTTAAGCCCCCCCTCCCCATACACACATACACTGAAACTAACAACATTATTAGACAAGGAGCACTAATAAGAAAGTTTTCAAAAAACATCTAGCACGGTCAGATACAAAGTAATATCCCACCCTCCCCACACACACATTGAGACTAATACTAATATCTTAGACAATGAGCATCAATAAAAAAATATTCAAAAGTCGTCTCGCACGCTCAGATACAAAGTGGTAACACCCCCTTCTGTACACGCACACATTGAAACTAACACTATTATTTTAGACAATGAGCATCAATCGGAAAGTATTCAAAAAACATCTAGCACGCTCAGATACAAAGTGATAACCCCCCCCTCACACACGCACTGAAACTGACGTTATTATCGTAGACAGTGAGCATCAATCAGAAAGTATTCAAAATATATCTAACATAATCTGATACAAAGTTATACCCCNCCCCCCCCCCCCCACACACACACAAACTAACACTATTACCTTAGACAATGAACATCAATTAGAAAGTATTCAAAAAACATCTAGTACGTTTAGATACAAAGTGATAGCCCCCAACATACACATTGAAACTAACATGATTATCAATCAGAATATTTTAGAGGGATTACTCACATATCTTTCTTAAGATGTACCATTTTGCCAATCTTTTTTAACACTAAAATGTGTGTTGTAAAATATTTCAATTCGAGTAGGTGCTACTTTAGTTGAATATTCCTATCCAAAATGCAACAAAAGTTGAGTCGTTAGTTATTATATACTAAAATTTATTAAGAGTACTAAAACAATATTTTGATTCACCTGTCGAAATCGATGATCAAGAAAACATACATTCCCCCTATTATGATTGTGTGGAAGGTTTTGACGGTTTTGAGCATTGATTTTTTAGCGTTCCTATAATAAATAAGTTTTATGATTGAAATAATAAGTCAAATAATCAAAGTGTAATATATATGCTTTTCCTACCCCAAACTTCTTCGTCTTCCAAACTGTGCATAGTCAAACAATGATCATGTGATACACCATTATAAGGATGTCGTCGTGCTGCTATTGGATCTTTAAATGTTTTTATAATGTCTATGCAATGTGTACTTGAATCCCTTATATATGTTCATTGCTTCAAATTTAATCTAATTGATCATTACATTACTGGCCGATTCAAAAGTAAATAGGCTTGTAATAATCTTGACTGTCAGGCACGGAACAAAAAAATATAACAATAAATAAATGTATCATTATTACTTTCAACCTATCAATTATAACTACTAGAAATTCTTCAAGTGTATTGGACCAACCCTCATATTGAAGTGGTATGAATTTTTGTACGAGGGCACCAATCTCAAGGTTGAATTGGACGGTCCACTGTCCAACAGGTCTAACAACATCGAGAGGAGGGGTATCGATTAGTAATTTTCCAAAATGGCTCACTAACCTCTCCAACTCAATCCCTCTTGTTGGTCCACGAATCTTTCTCACATTCTCCGAAGAAGATGAAGCCCCTACAACAAAATAAGGAATAAGAAATCATTATAGTAAGAACTTCTACAAAGTGTATATACCTGTTTAGGAATCATCTTCATCAGTAGAAGATCCTGCAATAGGATCTAGAATTGGAAGAGAAGTATTTCTTCCGAGAGACATAAACCTACATTAAGATTAATAGCATGAAAGAAGATCCTAAACATGTTATTGCTTACAAAATAAATTAAAGCAAATGTAAGAATATATGGATGAATATTTTACGTAAGCAGACTCACTGTTACTTTAAATTCACTATATATCATCATCACTTGGTATAATGTCCTCTGAATCGTCATCATAATTAACCGAAGTGTCATCTTCATTGTCATCATCATCAATAAAATCAATATCTTCAATGTTACTATCTCATACTCAAATAACATTTGCATATATTTTCAAAAGGTTTCAGGTCATCCTGTGAAATTGCATTGTTTTTTACTCATCTAAATCGATAGATGACAAAGTTATTTCAGTAGACCCTATGACTTCATCTTGTTCTATCTTAGAAACATCCTATAAATGTCTATGTTGAACCTTTTGCACCATTTTTCAATTGACTCTAAATTTGCAGTCATCAAAATAAAAGACTTGTTGTGATTGAGATGTGAGAATGAAAGCCTCATTTCCATACTAAGTTTGGCTTACATTTACACAAGTGAAACCAAGATCTCTTTTCACTCTATTTATTTTTGCATTTGTGTCAAACCATTCACATCTAAATAATATATTTTTTCTTTCTTGTACATACTGTATCTCAATCACTTCTTTTAACCTACCTAAGTCTCTTCACCATCATAACAAAGCATAAAGCATCCTTCCATAGATATTTGCAGAATCAAAGGGCTAAGTGCTAGGAATAGGAATACACCATGGGTCATATGCATCATCAGCAAGATGAATTATATTCTCACCCAATGCTTTGATATGATTTTTTAGTAATTTAAACCAAGATTTCCAATGATCTAAACCCCACCCCTTTAAGATATATCAAATATTCAAGGAATTAAGGGATAATTCAATATTAAAATTTGTAGAAATGATAATCATCACTAAAAGGATATGAAAGATCTAGAATAATTAATGATTGAATACTAAAACTCATTCATAAAGTAAATTGCAATATTAGTTTTTAGTATTAAAAATCATGATACGAGCCCAATCAAAGAGATCAAGTTTACTTTCCATTTGGGTGCCGGTTATTTCTATAAGGAAACTCATCAGCATGCTTTCAACTACATTAATTCTCAATTACCAGCATGCAATTAAAAAATGACAGTTGAGGAAAAGGAAGCCCACTGTTTTATGTACCAAACTCTTGTTAAAACGAGGATGTTGTAACAAGGGTATGGTAACTTATATCAATGAAAAGAAAATTTGGTCGGTAAAAGAAAAACTTTCATCAACCAATTTTATATTTTGTCGGTAAAAATTCTACTTTTGTCAACAAATCCATAACATTTATCGATAAAAACACGTGAAAAAATCAGCGCACTTCTTTTCCGGTAAAATGTATTGTCTTTGGTGACTAACTATTTAGTTTATCATTAAAAATGAGTCTTTTACGACGAATTTGCTTTCGCTAAAACACTTATTTTTTTTAGTAAAGGAAAAGGGAATTTGAAGCCACCTGCACCCGACCATTATAGAATCTTCGAGCTTCCTCCAAACCCCATTGAAGAGCCGAAGCTTCAATTTAATCATCCAATTTTGAACTTGTTTTCAATTTGTTCCCCACATGTAACTCTATAAAAGACTTATCTATAGACGTAATGGTAACCAGTTAATATCATATTTTACTTCAAGTTTTTTACTCGTGTATTTGACAGTAGTAACTAAATTGGAGACGAGTTAAAAGTTTAGAATTAAATTAATGAAAAATATATTGAGTGACGAAAACAAAAAAGAGTAGTTGTCCATGGACTAAAAACATGGTGTGACCTAATTTTTAAGATTACAATGGAAGATTATAAGATTATATATATATATATATATAATATGTTATGTAGCACAATCATCATAATTATGAGTTGTTAGTGATCAAGTGTCACATTATGTTAATTTTGATATTTTTACTTGTATATATATAATTAATTTATTATACATTGTCAGTAATATTGGGTCTCACACTCTAAAATTAAAATATTTTCTCATTAATTTCGTTATTTTTTCTCTCTCTCACACATATATATAATAAAAGGGGTAAGACTATTTCTCTTAAAATTATGTGATGGCAACAACTGGTCGGCTAAGTTTTAAGATCATCTTTATTATTAAACCTTATCTACTTTTTAACTCTAGCTATAATACTAGAACTATGTTACAATTTAATCAAAATATTGACTTTATAATAAGTTATAATTTTCTTTGCCTTTTGTTTCAAGCTTCAATGTCAAAATGTAGAAATAATATTATCAATACATACGTACACATACAATCACACACAGAGATATATGTATGTATAATAAAAAATAATTACTATATTTAAATCTTAAAGAAATCAAAATTACAAGCTTTACAAGTTATAAAAGGGAAAATATCATTTTTTTCTAGAATCTCTTAGTTCGATTGTTGTTGAGCCAATCCTATTTTAGTGAACAGATTTTGTCTCTCTCTATATATATATAAGACACAAGATTCCAAGATAGCAATTCTAAAAAATCCAATGTGTAACAGTCTCGATGACATTTCAATCACAACAATCATGACGAAGTAATTATGAAGACACGAAAACTGAGATAATAATTATCGAGAAATTTTTATATTTTTATCTTCTTTTGTAATAATTATACTAGTTGTCGAATTATTAGGCAACTATTAATATTTTTTTACTATTATTAGTCAAAAGTAGACAAAAGTAGGAATGTAAATTATTTTTACTTTTATAGAATAAAATAGTTCATGTAAGTGATGGGTTCCCGGTGAACTGCACTTTCATTGGCTATAAATAGGTAGCCCTCTCCCATTTGTGAATCAGAACTCATTTTACAACTCTTACTATTTGAGAGTTAAAACATGTTTTGTGAAACAAACCTTTCTTCTTCTCCTTTTTTGTAAATATTTTCTTCTTTTTTCTTCAACATAAATTAGTGAGTGGGAGCACTAGTTTATTGTTTCCAATAAATGTTGTTTGTGTAAGTTTTTAATTTTACACCTCAATACAGTTTTTGTAATTATTATTTGTTAATACATTTTTTACTGTTTATCTTCTTGCATCTTAATATCCCCACTTAAATTACTGGTATCATAGAATTTTGATAATACAGTTTTTACTGTTTATCTTTTTGCATCTTAATACCCCCTCTGAAATTATTGTTGATTCCGCGTCTTTTGGTATCAGAGCCAAACCTGGTGGGGATAATACTGTTTCCGTTCATTTACAACTTTTACTTGAATTTCGGCATTATTAAACTGTTCACCACTTGTTATGACTGGTTTAATTGTTTCTACTTCAAATATCTGCATATCTTAACTGCTTACCGCCTATTATGACTGGTTATTGATATTATTATCTGCTTATTTGCTTAAATGAATAATTGCTTATAGTTAATCTCACTCCGCCCAAGTGGCTGGTTATTCTTATAATTGATTATTTCTCTATATTATTTGTTTACTTAATCTGTAAATTTATTTATCAGAGGCTGACGTACCGGCTTCTATTTGGTTAGCTTCACGGACCTAGGTAAGATATCTTAAATACGTAAATCCCGAGGGTATGATAGTTGTAGAGGCGAAATGGAGAAAAGTGAAGCATATATATATGTAAGCATAATTGCATCGAGACAAATTTTGGGTCATTCGTAATAATTCTTGCAATTTTTTACGGAAAACAATTTAATACAATTCAATTCAACTGTAGTGTAACTATATACATATGTTGTGATTTAAGATAATAGCTAACGGTAGTGTGGTTGCCATTCTTTTAGTCAACTATCTTTACTTAATTAAGCAATCGGTACGTATATATATAGTCATAAATTCATTTTTGTGTGTTCAATGAGTAAAAAGATCAAAATAATGATTCATAATTTTAATCTACACATGCAATTTGAATTGATAATTAGAATGGATTGTATGTCTACGTACGCTCTATGCCTAGATTTAATCATATTTCATTAATGTGTTCAATGAATTGAAAAGATGAAAAAACGATTTATAAAATTAAGAATAAAAAATCAGTTTAACTCTAGTGAAGAATAATTTCACAAATCTTTCTCCTCTAGTCTCCTCTTTCTCTTTATATTTTATCTCTTCATCATTTTCAACTCCTCACAGAAGGAGATCTCAGAACTCTGCTTCTAGTGAGGTCCTTTTCCTATCACTCTACCTCTGCTTTCTTCTATTTTTCTTGTAATGACGTTTCTTCTAAATAGTTAGATCTAAATCTATAATGATTTTTTCTCCACCTAAATCTTGATTTATAATTATTTTCTTCCACCTAAATCTAGATCTATAGTGATTTTTCTACATAGATCTAGATTTATGGTGTTGTCCTTTGTTAATGTTCATTTTATGAGTGTTTTCGAAATATATTTAGCCTAAATCTACAACTTTTGATGATCGATTGTGTCAAACCTTTCATCGAATCATTTGTTAGAATGCAATTCAACCAATTTTTGTGAGACATGCTTTTTTGAGTGACAGAGGTACTCCTAACGAGCAAAGATAAAAAAAGCTCTATATTATCCTCATTGTTTACTCAACATGCTGGATTTTTACTGGTATGGTTGATTTAATGTATTTTAATTGTTAAGCTTTCCTGCTAATCATTTGAGATTGGGTGTATTTTTGTTGGTAGATTTGTTGTTATTCTCTTGATTTAGATATATACTAATTTTTTTAAAATGAATTACCACTTTTGTAAAAGAATGATTAAAAATTTTAATCTATACATGCAGTTTTGATTGATAATTAGAATGGGTCGCTCGAGACTCAAACCTGAAAGTAATATATGGATCAAAACTCCCACATATTTTACCATGTGTTCCAAATCTGTGATGCTTATATCATCTCTATACCATGATATTAATAATTCATATCTTAAAAATCATAGATCAGTCATGTGAAGCATGATTTCAAAGCATAAATCATACCAGCATTTCATATATTTTGTCTTAATTATACATACACACTTATAATTCTAAAACCTAGATGTACACTCCATGTTTTTAACTGTAACCTACAGATAACTTCAACAGTAACAAAAGAACTGTAACTTTCTATATCTGATCTAATTTCATTTCCAAAATGCTACATCAACATGTGAGAGGTGCGGAAGCAAATTGCAGACGAAGTTTGGTTGTTTTTAAAATCCTTCAAGATTTGAAAGTGCAAAAATAATTTTATAAAAAAATTCTTATTAATAGGTCATTATATTTTTACTTTATTTTGATTTTTTCTCTCATAACTTGGTATACATGCCAAATGTCACAGGTTCTCATTATACTGAAATCATAGAAAGCAATGTAAGATCTAAATGATGAATGATATTTTTTTATATTTCACCTTAAGACACTAACAAACTTTATTGTGCAATTATTTAAACTAGAGAGAATGTGTATAATTTTTGTTTAAAAAAGAAATTCGATTCCATTACAATTTGAATACAGATATTACCAATTGGCGGTTGCAAAATATTCTATTAGTAATTGAGTACGTAGATGGTGAGGCAAAATTAAGTTCATAATCCTGAAAATTCTTGCCATATATTTCATTTTTATAAACAAGTATTTCACGGACTTATCCCTTATCTGCATATATACAGAATAAAGTATTACATATAACACACCTTGTAATACAATGATATGACTCATATAGCAGATTTAGTACTACCAAGAGTACTTTGGGCTCGTTCAGGATAGTACTGTACTAAATCTATCAGACTGTACTATACTGTATTGTACTGGATTAAATAATATTGTCCAATGTTTGATACTGTATTAATTAAAAAACTGTAACACTTATATAATATTTGACACGTTATAGTACTAGATTGTAAAACTGTTTGTCGTGATTTGATCCGCAAAAGCCTATTTGAATTTCATTAACATGTTATTTTACATTTTCAGCTATAAAATAAATTATCTAATTCATGTCATCACCGTAAATTTCCTATTTTTTGACTAAAAATATAAATTCAATTATACTCGTAAATTTTAAGATAATGATGATTTATAGTTATAAACATTGAGTTAAAAAATTATTGAATTTTTAATACACAAAATAAGTCATTTAAAATATATAAATAATTACTGAACCACTCATATGATTGAGAGACTCTAAAAATTCAAAAAATAAGAAAGAAAAAGATAGTAAATGACTTTGAAAATTGGTAAAATTAAGTCATAAGTAACTAATTTTGTAACTTTCAAAAATTCAAAAATTATTTTTATTAGTGAGTGAAGTTCCTGTAAGATATAAATTTAAAAAATCATTTTGATAAAAAAAATCATTTAAAAAAATCATTTAAAGATATAAATTAAAAAGACAACTTTGTTTTTCTTAATCCGGTGTAGTCCCCCCTAAAAGGAGGGGACTAAAGAGTCCCACCATATTAACTAGTATGAGCATCATATTTTTACCAAACGTCAGACAATACTAAAATAATATTGTCTTACTTTTAGTATTGTACAGTACGAGTTACTAAACAAACTCTTTAATGTTTTTCAATAGCTAGGGGAAATACATATTTAAGCTCCAATACTAGTGCATGTTCATGTTGACTATCCAAATAGTAATCAATTATTATGTAAGACTTCTTTAGTTTTTTTTTCTTAAAGCTAAAGTCAAAGTATATACTTGCACTTACTTCAACAGCACAATCCAAGGTTTTAAATATACATATTTCATGCTATAATACAACTTTAAATTACAAGTGGAATGTGCAATTTTTTTTTAAAATTTAAACTATAAAATATGATTTTTAAAACTAGAGAGAATGTGTGTATAATTTGTTTAAAAAAGAAATTCGATTCCATTAAAATTTGAATACAGATATTACCAATTGGCAGTTGCAAAATATTCTATTAGTAATTGTGTACGTAGATGATGAGGCAAAACTAAGTTCATAATCTTGAAAATTCTTGCCAGATATTTCATTTTATAATAAAGTATTTCACGGACTTATCCCTTATCTTCATATATATAGAATAAAGTATTACGTATAATACACCTTGTAATACAATGATGACTCATATAGCGGATTTAGTACTACCAATAGCACTTTGTTGTTTTCCAATGGTTGGGGGAAATACATATTTAAGCTCCAATACTGGTGCATGTTCACGTTGACTATCCAAATAGTAATCAATTATTATGTAAGACTTCTTTAGTTTTTTTTTCTTAAAGCTAAATTCAAAGTATATACTTGCACTTAACTCAACAGCACAATCCAAGGTTTTAAATATACATATTTCATGCTGTAATACAACTTTAAGTTACAAGTGGAAAGTGCCATTTTTTCTTTTAAAATTTTAAACTATAAAATATGGTTTTTTCGTTTTTATCAGTGTAGGATTTTTCTGAAAGATATAATTACTTTAAAAATTAAAAGTGGGTAATTTTCTAATGAACTGCTGGCTTAGTCAAAGAAATGAATTTTTCCATAATTAGCTTTATGTTAACTTTATAAGACAAATAATTAGATTTAATAAGCAACATGAGGATTTTTTTATTAATCGGAATTCAATTATAAGACATTATATTCTTCCATGTTGTATGAAAAAATAGGCTACAAATCCTTAATGGATAAGAATATTCCAAGGAAATGCGTTTTACGTACTTATCACACTTTGTCAGCAAATAATGTTATCTATTTTTTTTTCTTTTACTTAGACACGATTTAGAGTCGTCTCATTCCTACACAAAGAGTTGAATATCGCAGTATAAAACTATAGAACAACATGTACAATTTCATAGTACTTAAAAAATAGTATTTTCTTGTCAACAACTTTACGAGCGTGTTCGTTTACGTAATTTTATTGATTTTCTTCTTTAAAATCAGTAACTTTTTCCAAAAATATTTACCAAACATGTTTGCGCGTATGTATACGTGAAATTACTAGCAATAATTATTATGTTATTCCTTAATTTTTCATGTAAAATATTTTTTTCGGTATGAGAAACTCTTTACGAACGAATAATAAATATAATAATTTAAAAAAGAGTAAGAGAATGAAGACGTTATGATTTACGTGGAAAATTCTTAAATGGAAGAAAAACCACGAGAAATTTTTTGATATTCGCTTGTGTAAATGATTTTACATAGCTGATGATGAGAGAAGATGGAAAATGCAATGCATTTAGTAAAGGTTTACTTGGGTTGCCTCTCCTTCTTCTTTTTCACTTTTCTTACATGAGTCTGTACTTATAAGTTTTTCAATAATAACAATAACAATAATAATAATAATAATAACAATAATAATAATAATAATAATAATAATAATAATAATAAATGGGGATGATCACCTCCCTTATATTTTCAACTGATGAGATTTTTGTCAAGGAGTCTCTCCTATCGATGAGATTGTTTTCAAGCGTGGGACTCCTTTACTTTGTTCATTCCTTTCAGTTGTTTTGTCCTCGGTCCGTCTGTCACTCAATCAATGATAGCCACTTGTTGGTTCCTCGCGGCTTGGACCAATCAGTCACAACCACTTAGTGGTCTGCCAACTTGTCTCGTTCGAATCATTTAGCTACCTAATCAATCATTGCCACTTGACTGTCATTCTTGATCTATTTCATCTGTTCTCGTTCTTCTTCTGATTCTTCTCTTCTCATTCTTGTACAGTCAGCGAGTTCTTTGCCCGTTCAGTGTAGTTCTCCAAGTCTCAAGTTCCTTTTCCCGTTTCAGAGGCGTGGGTCCTTCGTCAGTCTTTTCCCATTGGCAAGTAAGCTTTTCCCATTCTGGTGCTCTTTCCCGTTCTCGGTATTCATCCTATTGTTCTTCGTTTGTTTACGAGTGTATCACGACATCAGTCTTCTCTCCCGTTTCTATTTTTCTGTCACTTTCTGTGAGCCCTTTGGTTGGCCCTCCTTGTCCATGTGACAGTGGGTATTTTTTACAGTTCATCTGACCCCATTACACTCAACGGAATTTTATTCGTTGAGGAGTAATGATTTGACTTTTCTTATTCTGACGTTACACCTACCTGCTTATGTTCTCACGTGCTCTTGGAAAAACGTGACGTTGTTTTTCCATATAACTTTTCGATTGTTCGTTGTCAGTGGTGGTTTCTCCTTTTCTTTCTGCCATTACATTTTTCTGTACCTGTTCACATATGTTTTGCGTTTGTCGGATATTTGATTTGGATAGACATCTTAGTGAAACTACTTTATATAATAAGGTTATATATGACATGACCGATGTGAATTAATATCTTTATTAACGTGTTGTTTATCATAAATATTTAATACACATCAATCTGATGATCATATGTAGATCAGTCTGAATTCTAAGTAGTCATAAACTCCTCTGCACGTCTATTAGATTTTTTGATTCACTCATTAAGGTCTGTTTGTTAATCAGACTAGTGACTTTTATTTTGGAGATTCAATTATGTGGATGGCTGAGGACATGATCTTACAAGATTTGAAATCTAAGCTTTTCTAACGAATCGTATATTGGTTTTCTTAAGTGTTGATTTGAAACTGAATGGTTATTGAGCTCAAGTTTATAATAAGATTATAAATTAGCCATTTACTAGTAGATTAATGGTACTTAAGGATTAAGAGGTAATTAGAAGGGTAAAATGGTAATTTTGTCCAAGTCTAATTTACGAATCAATAATTGGAAGACATAACTACATGAAATGATTATATCAGTGGACTACATGAGAATACTATGTAAATATATTTTATAATCTCTAAGAATGCAATTCCATATTGCTAATGGAGTAATAATTGAATTAACAAATAAACTTATTTAATTAAAGAATTTAATTAATAATCTAGTTAATTGGAGCTTAGGATTATAGGTTCATGGTCTCGAAGTCACCTCTATACTATACTGTCTAATGCATGAATATTTTAGGACATGAGAAAATGACTGACTTGCAAAAGAAATTTTTATTCTGGGGCAAGTACATAATAATGAGATAATTCTGTGTAATTAGTTAATCAAAAATTAATTAATTGAATTATTTATATATTTAAATATAATTTTCATAAATTATATATATAATTATCGATTTTTTTAATTATCGACAAGAGAGACAGAATATCTAATTTGTGAAATTAGATAATAAAATTATTATTAGATAATAATATAAATAAACTAAATCTGTTATTTGTGAAATAACAGATAAGTTAGTTGATAGAGATAATCAAATATATTAAGTTTGAATAAACTGATATCTAGATAATTATCTGATTAAAATAAATATTTTAATTCACAGTAATTGCCACATGTCAATCACTGATATGGTATCAGAAATTGATATGGACTACGGCACTACAACAGTGAGTGTGTAATATTGTAGTGCCATATGACACTATAGTGGTGCCATGAGCACTATGCTGGCTCACGACATACTGTAGTGACATGTGACACTGCAGTAGTACACAATTACAGTGGGTCCCACATTGATAATTTTACAATCAAATATTATTTTAGTTTATCCCAAAAAATATGATACGTAATTATCTATAATATATACAGATATTATTCTAATGGCCTTGGTAGTTGAAAGAAGATGAGAGAATCAGTTGATCAGATTATCAGTTCATCAATCAAAAGTTAAATTGAGAACACGATTGGTGTCAGATAGATTTTCTTCAGTGACTAAACGTTAATCAAATCTCTAAAAGAATAATCATCACGTTCTTTTAGAGAATCGTCTCACTAAAAATTTTCTCTGTAAATCTCTAGATCTCATGTGTTGAGAACATCTAGAGATAGAAAAAAGTATCTTGTAAAATTCTACGTACCCACACACGTCCTAAATAGGTTAAACAAGTTAACAAAATATGGTGTTTTGAGAGAACTAAAAGTTGGAACTCTTTCTTGTAAAATGACCAAGAGACATTTCACCCAAGAAAGGACCAAAAAGCCAAGAAATCACTTGAGTTAGTACATAGTGATGTCTGTGGATCGATCAATGTACAAGTTATAGGTGGGTATGAGTATTTTGTCACTTTCATTGATGACTACACAAGATATGTTTATAGTTACCTAATGCATCGAAAGTCTGGAACTTTTGGAAAGTTAAAGACTTTGAAGCTGAAGTTGAAAAGTAATTAGGTAAATCATTAAAAATCCTTCGATCCGATCGAAGTGGTGAATACTTGAATTTAGAATTCAAGGATTATTTGTTAGAGTGTAGAATCTTATCCCAACTCACAGCACTTGGAACACCATAACAAAATGGTGTTGCACAGAGGAGAAACCGAACCTTATTGGATATGGTTAGGTCGATGTTAAGCTACTCATCATTGTCAGTTACATTTTGGGGATATGCACTACACACAACTTACATTTTAAATGTAGTACCCTCAAAGGCTGTAAGCAAGACGCTTTTAGAGTTATGAAATGGCTCCAAACATAATTTACATCATTTTCGTATATGGGGGTGTCCAGCTCATGTCCTTAGACCCAAGACCGAAAAATTAGACTCAAGGTCTAAGGTATGCATATTTATTGGCTATTCTCTAGAAACTAGAGGTGGATACTTTTATAGTCACAATAATCAAAAGGTTTTTGTGTCGACAAATGCAACTTTTCTTGAGCATGACTATATGCAAAACTACAAACCTTGTAGCAAAGTATTTCTTGAGGAATTAGCGACTGATGAGATCAGACCACCTTCAATTTCTACTAATAAACGACAAACCAAAGAAACTACAGTTCCTGCAAAGGAAAACCCGATGCAACATTGTAGTGGAAGGGTTGTGAGACAACCATTTCGCTACGAACTAGAGGTACATATCTTAGTGTCAGACACTAATAAAGATGAACAATTATCTTATGAAGAAGCAATGGATGATCCTAAAAAGGAGAAATGATAAGATGCCATGAACCAGGAAATGAAATTTATGTACTCCAATTTCATCTAGAAACTTGTAGATCTACCTTAAGATGTCAGACCCATTGGATGTAAATGGATCTTCAAGAAGAATAGACGTGAAGATGAGAAAATAGAGACTTTCAAGAAACAGTTAGTAGCCAAGGGCTATACACAAAGGGAGGGAGTCGATTATGAAGATACATTCTCCCATGTGACCATGTTAAAATCCATTCTCATCATTTTGTCCATAGCTGCTAGTTTTGACTATGAGATATGGAAAATGGACGTCAAGCAGCTTTTCTAAATGACTCTCTTGAAGAAATCATCTATATGATGCAACCAGAAGGGTTCGTATAAAAGGGGCAAGATCAAAAAGTATGCAAGTTGCTTAAATCCATTTATGGATTAAAACAAGCATATAGATCTTGAAATCTTACTTTCGATGAGATTATAAGGTCTTATGACTTTGAGTAAAATGTTGACGAAGCCTGTGTTTATAAATATACCAAAGATAAGATAGTGGTTTTCTTAGTTTTTTATGTTGATGATGTTCTACTCATTGGGAATGATGTATAAACTTTTTTCATAAGTAAAGAAGTAGTTAGCTAAAAAAATTTCAAATGAAAGATTTGGGAGAAGCGAGCTATGTTCTTGGCATCCAAATCCTAAGGGATAGAAAGAACAAGTTCTTGGTACTTTCTCAGGAATCTTATATTGATAAGGTTCTGAAGAGATTCTCTATAGAGAATTCCAAGAAAGGTCAACAACCGACCATACATGGAATTGTCCCATCCAAGGAACAATGAAACAATCCAACATTGCAGATTTCACTATAGAAGCTGAATATATAGCGACTTGTGATGTTGGGAAAGAGATGATATGGCTTAGAAAGTTCTATTCTGATATGGAAGTAGTTCTAGATATGGACAAGCCGCTAATCATGTACTGTGATAACAGTAGGATGATAGCAAATTTCAAGGAACCGAGGAGTCATAAGAGGGATAAGCACATAGAGAAGAAATATCATCTTGTAAATTATTGTGAATAATTTATATAAATATCTAAAAATTCTATATTCATTAATGAGATTACGATCTTATATTAGTACAAGAGGATTAAAATCATAGAAAGTGAATAAAATTGTCAGCAACATATTAAAATATGAAATCTTTAATGAATGGTTGCTAGTACGATTCACTAAGCATTATGAATGTGTGTGATCTAGATATGAATTATTGATGTGGATAGAAAACCTAGTGAATATACTTTATATAATAAGATTATATATGACAGGATCGATGTGAATTAATATCTTTATTAACGTGGCGTTTATCATAAAGATTTAATACACGTCAATTCGATGATCAGATGTAAATCAGTCTTAATCCTAAGTAGCCATGAACTCCTATGCATGTCTACTGGAACTTTTGATTCACTCTTTAAGGTCTGTTTGTTAATTAGGCTAAGGACTTTTGTTTTGGAGATTTAATGATGTGGATGGCTGGGGACATAATCTTATAAGATTTGGAATCGAAGGTTTCCTAACGGATTGGATATTGGTTCCCTTAAGTGTTAATTTTGCAACTAAATGCTTATTGAGCTCAATTTTATAATAAGATTATAAATTAGCCATTCACTAGTGGAGTAATGGTACTTAAGGATCAAGAAGTAATTAGAAGGGTAAAATGATAATTTTGACCAACTCTAATTTACAACTAATAATTGAAGGACAAAACTACATGAAATGATTATGTCAGTGGACGACATGAAAATACTCTGTAAATAAATTTTATAATCTCTAAGAGTACAATTCCATATTTATAGTGGAGAAATATTGAAATTTATAAATAAGATTATTTAATCAATAATCTGGTTTATTGGAGCTTAGGATTATAGGTCAATGGTCTCCAAGTCACCTGTATACTACGCTGTCTAGGGTGTGAATATTTCAGGACATAAGAAAATGACTGACTTGCAAAATGAATTTTTATTCTGGGGCAAGTACATAATTATGAGATAATTATGTGTGATTAATTAATTAAGAATTAATTAATTAAAATTTTATATATTTAAATATAATTTTTGGAAATTATATATAAATAATTATCAATTTTTTAATTATCGATAAGTGAGACAGAATATCTAATTTTTGAAATTAGATAATTAAATTATTATTAGATAATAATTTAAATTAATTAAATATGTTATTTGTCAAATAACAAATAAGTTAGTTGATAGGAATAATCAGATATGTTAATTTTGAATTAACTGATGTCTTGATAATTATCTGATAGGATATTAGAAATTGACATAGACTACTATGGTCGCACGTGGTAATACAGTAGTGAGTGTGTAACACTGTGGTATCACGTGACGCTACAGTGGTGTCGTGAGGTATTGTGATGGCTCACGGCACACAACAATGTCATGTGGCACTACAGTTGTGCACAATCACAATGAATCCCACTGCAATTGATAATTTTACAATTAAATATTATTTTAGTTTATTCCTAAAAATCTGATACGTCATTATCTAGAATATATACAGATATTATTCTAATGGCCTTGGTAGTTGAAAGAATAGGAGATAATCAATTGGTCAGATCATCAGTTCGTCAATCAAGAGTTGAATGGAGAACACGATTGATGTTAGAAAGATTTTCTTTTGTGATTAAACGTTAATCAAATCTCTAAAAGAATAATCATCACGTTCTTTTAGAGAATCATCTCAATAAAGTCATTCTCTGTAAATCTCTAGATCTCATGTGTTGAGAACATCTAGAGACAGAAAAAGTGTCTTATAATATTTTGCATGCCCACACATGTCCTAGTATGTTGATGATTGACTTGGAAAATCTTGGTGTGGATCTCGGAATCTACTAATCGTTGGAACGATTTCGTGGGAACAGAGGATCTATCAGTTTTTGCAAGGACACTTGATATAGACTACAAGAAGTATATGATTCCTAACCTTATATGTTGTAAATTAAACTTATAAATATATAATGGATCCTATCTGATTGAAAAATATTTTTCAATAAAAGTTTTTATTTAGTTATCGTGGCGTTGCGCAAGTTTTAATTATTAAAAGATTTGATTTTTATTTAAGGTTAATTTTTTAAAAGGCCACGGGCCTCCACGCTTCTACCGCGCATGCACTGCGACGACCAGCACCACGTTCATTGGTAGACTTATGTATCTTTCTGATGATATAAGATTCACCGTGTATTTGGCTTCCAATAAGTACATTTTAATTTCCAAATTTGATCATTACGCATAATCTGCTTTCTTGAGCAACCTTCATGAACATTATCATAACATTTTTGAAGAGCTCCAAATCAAGTTCTATAAATTCTTCAGGAAGTAGACATCCATATCTTTCTGATGATATATAATTTTTTATATAATACTTTCTAAATCGGTACAGTTTAAAATTTTAATGTGAAAAGCATTCATATATTTACTTTCCTGAACAAGACCAACGAAAAGTATCATAACTTTTGACAGAGAGCTCCGAATTGATTTTCGTAAAGTTCTACATAAAGTAGATTCTGTATTTTTTTGATGAGGTCAGAGTTTTCATGTAATTTCCTTTCAAATTTTTCGGTTCTCAAGACTTTTCCCGTTGTCAAGCTAATTCCGTTCCCGTTCTTAAAACCTTCCCCGTTCTCAAGACTTTTCCGTTGTCAAGCTAATTCCATTCCCGTTCTCAAGACTTTTCCCATTCTGAAGAATTTTCCTATTTTTAATATATTTTCATTTTTGTTCTCAAGACATTCCCATTCTCAAGACATTCCCGTTCTCAAGACATTCCCGTTCTCAAGACTTTCCCCATTCTCAAGACTTTCCCGTTGTCAAGCTAACTATGTTCCCGTTCTCAAGACTTTTCCCGTTCTCAAGATATTTTCACTTTTGCTCTCAAGACTTTTCCCATTGTCAAGATATTTCCATTTTCGTTCTCAAGGCTTTTTTGTTGTCAAGCTAATTCCATTCCCGTTATCAAGACTTTCCCGTTCTCAGGACTTTTCCATTATCAAGTTAATTTCGTACCTGTTCTCAAGACTTTTCCCGTTGTCAAGATATTTTCATTCCCATTCTCAAGACTTTCCCGTACTCAAGATCTTCCCGTTGTCAAGCTGATTTCGTACCCATTTACAAGACTTTTCCCGTTGTCAAGACTTTGTTTATCACAAATCAAATAAATTCTATCCCCCATTTTTTTAGAAACAGATGATGATGTAAAAGAAATAAGCCAATCAAATATGCAAGGAATGAGTTTACTATTTTTCATTCCATTTTCTAGTTTTGTACTTGTTGTCGTTCCCATCTCTGTTGTCAACCCGTTCAGGATCGTCTGCAACATTTTTGTCAGTGGGGTTGGTTGATCTACGTGTTCATCTTCATTTCTGATTCTATTGTCCTAATTTAGAGATGTGTTGGATCTTGTTCTAGGCATGTTTATGGTCTTTGTAGGGTTGGTCTCTTGAGCTTTTTTGTCAACTCTCAATGAAAGAACCAAAATATAAATGATTTTTTTAGTATGGAGAATCATTTACGAACGAATAATAAAGATAATAATTTATAGAAAGAGTGAGAGAATAAAGACGTCATGCTTTACGTGAAAAATTCTTAAAGGGAAGAAAAATCATGAGAAGACTATTGATATTCACTTGTGTAATGGATTTTATGTAGTTGATGATGAGAGAAGATGGAAAATGCAATACACTTAGTAAAGGTTTGCTTGGGTTGCCTCTCCTTCTTCTTCTCTTTTCTTACATGAGCATGTACTTATAGGCTTTAAAATAATAATAATAATAATAATAATAATAATAATAAAGAGGGGTGATCACACCCCTTATATTTTCAGCTAATGGATTTTTGTCAGGGAGCCTCCCCTATCGATGAGATTGCTTTCAAGCATGAGGCTCCTTTACTTTGTTCATTCCTTTCAGTTGTTTTATTTTCAGTCCATCAGCCACTCAATCAGTGATAGCCACTTGGTGGTTCCTCGTGGCTTGAGCCAATCAGTCACAACCATTTGGTGGTCAGCCAACTTATATCATCTGAATCATTCAGCTAACTAATCGATCATTGCCACTTGACTGTCATTCTAGACCCATTTCATTTGTTCCCGTTCTTCTTCTGATTCTTCTCTTTCCGTTCTTGCACAATTCAGCGAGTTACTTGCCCATTCAAAGTAGTTCTCCGAGTCTCAAGTTCCTTTTCCTGTTCCATAGGCGTGGATCCATCGTTAGTCTTTTTTAGTTGGCCAATCAATTTTTCCCGTTCTAGTACTCTTTCTCGTTCTCGGTATTCATCTTGTCGTTCTTCGTTTGTTTACGCGTGTCTCATGACATCAGTCTTCTCTCCTATTTCTACTTTTCTGTCATTTTTCATGAGCCATTTGGCTGTCCCTCCTTGTCCATGTGACAGTGAATATTTTTTACCTGTTCATTCCCAATTTGTGGTGAAACACCTTTATCACAAAAGATTCGGGGGCTGAATGCAAAGAGCAGTATAATGCGTTAATAAAATTTTAATATTTAAGTAAAATGTGATGTGTTGACATAGATGATTAGGTGTCTACATTCACACATATAACTTCATGGATTCAAAGCACTTAAATCCTTAAATCCCTTGAAATTTGCAACTTTGTCTTAAAACAAAGCATTTCAAACCGTTACACTTATACATACACAGGCCGTATAAAGATCCATAAATATATTATATGTGAGATGCCAAAAAAACCTTCAATTTTTTTTGGGTAGATAATAATTCTATTTTTGATGGACTAGATTTCTAGTTTTTGACTTTTGTTCAATTATCATTAATCTTTTGACTTTTGTTCAAATGGAAAAATTAGCAATTAACAAAAAAAGTAAGGAATTGAGAAAGTCGAGTTGCTTGGATTGTCTTGATGGGTTGGAAACACAACAAAGTATTTTCTGTATTTTGATCTAGTTCATTGATATATACTCTATGATGGATCTGATCTAGGTAACTTCATACTTTCATGCTAAATAAATAAAACAACATACTAATTTCAGGATTCGGCTTGTCTGTTATTATTGAGCAACGACAAACGTAAAAGTTAAAAATTATTGTCATCCATTTTTTTTTACTTTCACTTATTAGTTACGGGAAATCAGGGTCGTCTAGTTCTAAAAGGACGGCCTGATCGCCATTAATTGTTCACATCCATTGGCCAACGCCAACGATAAGAAATCCATTTCCATCATTTCAAGTGTACAACTTGAAATTAATAATTCAATACAAAAAAGAAGACACATTAACTTTTCCACAATCTATAGATATTTAAGACCTTTTAGAAGAAGGATCCCTCTTCTGGGAATTTTTTTCCAGCATTGAAATAATCTTGACCGTAGGATACGGTTAGATTAATCCTAGCCATTATATGATTTTTAAGTTTAATTTCCTTTGGAACCTGTAGAATAGGTTCTCATCGTCTTCATATTTTTCACTTTTTCCATCCCCTTCGCTTAAACCAACCTAGGGCACATGAAGAATAATCTATCATCCAACGTGAACGACCAATTTCTTTCTCATCTAGGAAAAATTTGAGAAGCTTCATCGTCGGCACACTCTCTCTATCTTTCTCTCTCTCCCTTTCTTCTCATTCTCTCTCTACTATGATGGTTCATCACCTTTTCCCAACAGCATTTCACCCTTCTGTTGTGCTTTCATTGGCTTCAGTTGGGCTGGTTTTACCGTTAATAGTGGTCGTGGTGGTCCAGAAGAAGCAATTTGTGACTTAGCCCCAACGGTAGCCAGAGCCTTCGATCTGACAAAGTACCAAGGTACTTCCGCTGATTCTGATCTACATCTTGAGAGGATTAATGTCTACTACAATGAAGCAAGTGGTGGGAGGTTTATTCCTCGCACTGTTCTCATGGATCTTGAACATGGTACCATGGATAGTCTATGATCTGGTCCTTATGGTCAGATCTTTAGGCCTGATAATTTCATTTTTGGCCAGTCTGGTGCCGGAAACAACTGGGCTAATGGGCATTACACCCAAGGTGTTGTGCTTATTGATTCCATTCTTGATGTAGTTCAAAAAGAGGCAGGAATTTGTGATTGCCGACAATGTATTTTTTGAAATTCCTCTGCCAAAGTTTAGATTGCCTTATGTGATTGTGTAATCTTTATGATGTGGTTTTGATTTATAGGTTTTTAGGTTTGTCATTCACTTTGAGGAGCATCCAGATCTAGGATGGGTACGCTTTTTTAATTTTTTTTTGTTTGTGTCGTGTTTGCTTTATTTTTTATGTTTTGCTTTGATTTTTGGGCCCTGCTTTGTTTTTGTATGTTTTGCTTTGATTTTCGTTTTTGTAAATCTATGTAAATTGATTTTTAATTTTATAGTACTAGGAAAAAGGGGTTGGATGAGATTTGTCTCAAAAGGCTCCAGCAACATAGCCGAACCTTTATACAATCATGGTCATTACAACAAGCTCTATAGAAGTATAGATGAATGTGTGGTCTCATTTTTATTTAAATATTTTTGTTTTTGGTCATTGATGCTATTGGGTAGTCTTATTTTTATGTACCATGCATTGCAGTTTCTCACAAACAAGTATTTATGATAATTAAAAGTAATCACTATCTGCACTGAAACCATAAAACTTAAACTATTGATGAGGTATGTACTGACTTATGTGATGTTATGTATTTTGTATGTTTGGTTTGCATGAATTTAGATTGTTTGACCAAGTTTGATAATTTTATATTCCTTAGAAAAGTAGTGGATGCCTACCTTTTATTTCAAGTTGCATGGAATAAAAAAGTGAATGATTTAGCATGTTGAATGCATTTCAATTGGTTTGACCCTGGATGTCTATGTTGTTAGTTGCCTCTGTAAGTTGATAGAAAGGATTTCAAGTCCGTATACATTTTTAAAACATAGATCGATGTAAAATTATTTAAATGAAGACTGGCTTATAGTGGTTAAAAACTATTTTTTTTTAATTTAGAGGAAAGGGTATTACCCTATATAATATTATTAGTTGAATAATTTTGTGTTTTGCAACCCATATGTGTACAGATTTTGATATATTTCAGAAATGTAGGTAAGATATTATAGGCTAATATAACTTTTTTTTTGTTTTTTTGTTTTTTTTTGTGGGTNGGTTATAGGCTTATGTAACTTTTTTTTTCTTTTTTTTGTGGAGGTTGGGGGAGGGAGGGATTTGTTGCTGGAAGATATAGTTTCCTACCTGATATTTGTTTTTCATATTATGTTTCCATTGAGGTACTCATTACCGTTTAACTAATGAGGTCACCCTTATCTAATTTCAAGCTTCGGAACCAACTTTATACACAAAATCTAGCCATATAGTATTGTCCCCTTTATTTAGTTACAGTTCTTTCTTATGAACCTTGAATTAGAATAACATAAACTGACTAAAATACAATATCCTCCTTGCAACTATATTTTTTCCTTCATGTAGTCTTTACTTCTATATTGTCGCTTCACCTCTATCATTGATGCATATGATAAGGATGCTTTTATGAATTACCTGAAGTATGGCGAGTTTATGGGTATTGTATTTTAGTCAGTTTATGTTATTCTAATTCCTCTGTGCTTTATCAATCTTAATTAGATCATGGTTTGTCATTGCAAACCACTTCTTGAAGGCAACTTGGGTTGTGGGGATGAATGCTTGAATTGAATGCTTAATATTGAATGTGTTCGAGGTACCTGCCCTTATGGCAATATTTGTTCTAATCAACTAGTAATTAGCTATGTGCCTCTTTGTTCATTGCTTTACCTGTCAATTTTGATGTACCATATGTGTCTATGAAAATGAAATTACTACCGAAGAAACTTACTTATTTTCTAACACTGTAAATGCTTTTACCACTGATGTGTTAAGTAGTTTGCTTATGTAAGTATATATTTTAGGATATATCATTAACTTGATATACCTTTTAGGGTTACTTGATTAATTGGGAAAAAGAAATCAAGAAACTAAAGAGAACTCTTAGGGTTACTTGATTAATTAGAAAAGTTGGATGGTATTTTGTTTTGACTATTTTGAGAAATTTTGTAAAAATGATTAATTTTGGATAAAGTTCTCAGTGTTTGATTAAGGGAAGCATGGATAAGTGCAACTGGATGAAGGATAAGTTTATAGTTTCTTTCTTAAATGTTATAATTTGTGCTAAATAACATGGACCCCTTAAGACTAGAAATAGTACTTAATTATCCTCTTGATTGGATCTTGGTTTAGACTACGAGGTGATAGAAGATGTTTTTTCTTCTTCTTTATTTTGTTGGGTAGCGAATTGTTTTTTATTACGATGTCAAGAACAATATTAATTATTTAAGGCCATTTTAGAACTTGAATTTTCATATGGTGGGGATTTGAGTGGAGATCTATCCCTATATGTATTTTAATGTCAAATACCAAATATTTTGGAACACTAGAACTGCGATTACCATTGATATGTTAAGATGTATAAAAAAGGGTAAAAAGGTTAGTCTTATATACTATTTGTTAGTTTTCATTTTGTTAGTTTCTCTGTGTAATAAATAAAATTGGATAAGTTGCTAAGCTTATCATTGTTAAATGTGAGATTCAGAGTTTTTAACTAAAGGACTATTCCATGTTTTGACGATGAAGTCCCTAAAGAGAACTTGTAGAAATGGAAGGACCTCTACGGAGAGTACATATCAGAGATGAGAAATCATTGCAACTTGATCTCAAGGGTAAATTGATGAAATTGAAGCACTCATTTAAAAATCATCTCCATCATCATTTCTCAACAAAAGACTCTTTAAACATTCTGAAAGGAATTTCATGTATACATGAAGTGTGTTTTAGAGTGTTTAGAAGGGATTTATAACAACAAAAGTATTTTTAATTTAATATGTAGTGATACTAATGAATGGATGCTTTTTTAAAGAAGAATTCGAATTAATTTTACTTATATGCTGACAAGTTTTTTATGCCATAAATATATACATATAAGATTTGTATTGGAAATGACTAAGTACGTTAAATTTTCCAAGTATATAAAAAATGTATATTGTGAAAAATGACTATTTGTATGAAAATGGTTAAACGTGTAAAAATTACTAAGCATGAAAATGATTAAGCGTGTCAAAATGACCAACGGTTTGAAAATGACTGTGTGAAATTGGCAAGTGTGTGTATGGAAATTGACAAGTGTGTGAAAATGACTAAATATGTAAAAATGACTATCTGTGTGAAAATGACTAAATATATGAAAATGACGAGGGTGTGAAAATGACTAAGTGTATAAAAATAGTTAAGTGTACAAAATACTTTTGTGAAAGGGCTACCTTGTGAAAATGATTAAGTACATAAAAATAGTTGAGTTTCATCAAAACACGTACATGAAAATGGCAAAATAGAGAAAATTACTAAGTTTTGAAAATATGACTAAGTGATAAACAAGTACATAAAAATGACAAAGGGTGAGAAAATTACTAAGTGAATGAAATTGTGAAGTGTATGTGCAAAGTTGTAAAAATGGCTAAGTGTATGTGAAAATGCCTTAGTGCATGAAAATAAGGTTAAGCATGTAAAAATGACTTAATGTATCAAAATGATCAAGTGTAGCAAAACAACTACATGAAAATGATAAGTATATGAAAATGTGTGAAAGTGACCAAGTGTGTGAATATATAATTTATCGACTATGATAAATAAAGTATGCGAAAATGTCGAAGTGTATGAAATGACCAAATGTGTGAAAATGACTAAGTGAATGAAAATGTTTAAGCGTGTGAAATCGGCTAAGTTGCAAAAATTACTAATTGTGTGAAAATGAAAAAATGTATGAAAATAACCATAGGGAATATATGTGAAAATACATAAGTGCATGAAAATATGGCTAAGTGATCAAACAAGTATATAAAAATGTCAAAGGGTTAGAAAATTACTAAGCAAATGAAAATTGTTAAGGTGTGTGGCTAAGTTGTAAAAATGGCTAAGTGTAGAATTAAAACCCCCAGTATATAACCAAAAACCTCCGCTAAAGACACTAAAACCACCGTTATAGACACTAAAACCACTGCAATAGACACTAAAACCTCGGCAATAGATACTAGATCACCGGTATTGAGGACCTAAACACCAAAACGCCACACTAGGGCCCAAATCCACAATGGAGACCTAAATGTCATTACAACATTGTGAGTCGCCATGTAGTGATGGCTTTTAAAGGCAAGAGGTGGGGTTTGGGCTCCTAAATGTCCACTTTTCAGTTGCGTTTGGCCCACGTCTTCTACACGTGGGCCAATTACCATATGGTGATGGCTTTTAGAGGCAAAAGGTGGCGTTTGGACTCCTAAACGCCATCTTCTCAGTGACGTTTGGGCTCCTAAACGTAAAAATAAGGTTAGATTCAAAAAAAATATATACTATAGGGTTATAAATTAAAACATAAATGAGGTCATTTTTCAACTTTCTGGGGTTATAATTACAAAAAAGTTAAATTTCAAATTTCACTATATAATTACAAATAAGTTTAATAAAAACAATTGCAACTTAGTTTTAATTAAAAACTAAATATGTTCGATTTAGCACTAGAATCTGCCATTATGGTTATACATGTTTTTCAAATCGATAAATATGATTACCGACCATCATAACATCATGACTTATAATTACACATAGTGAAAGCTTGTCTCGCTTGATACTTGTCACAAAAACACCACAACATTATCAATGACAACGTTTATCGAGATTTATGAATAAATGTTCAATTGTTTCAAGAATTCTTACTTAATCCAATCTAATTTAATATAATAAGTAAATATCGTGAATGTTTGCATTTGGAGAACAAGTTTTTTCTATTTTAATCAGTGATTTGCTAGGTGTACAGTAATTACTTAAAAATGATAATAATTTTAGGGCTTATTGTGAAGATGGCAATTAGAGTCAATGGCGGTTATGGACATTTTGATGGCGTTTAGGGACCACTATAGCGATCTCCTATCCAAGTATGACGATTAGGAAGTGCAATGGCGATTGAAGCCATTTGAATGATGCTTGGTCATGAAGATGTTATTAGCACCTTCAGAATGGTGATTAGGGGCTTTTGAGAGGCGATTGAGATATGATGAGTGGCGATTGCAATTTAAAGTGTTCAATGAATTTGTAGGGGGTACAAAAAATGCTTGAGGTTTCCACCAAAATTTAAAAATTAAATTTCTTTAAGATGTTCTTCTAAAATATAGTGGGGTTCACCATAAATCTAAAGGTGTTCACCTTCAAGCTTGAGGGTTATACATGTTCGTTAGATAGTGAAAAATTATGAATCAATAAATATAAGACATAATAGTGTGTAAAATGATAGATGTAAGACATAATTGTATGAAAGAGAGAAATGAATCTAGCATTTAGATCCATATATAATTGTACTACATACTTATTGATTTCGATTCTATACATGAACTGGGATTTAGGGTTATACATATTCGTTAAATGACAAAAAATTATTTTACATAATACTTGTCATAAAATCACAAAAACATAATCAAGAATACGTTCTTAAGCGCTTATGAATAAGTGTTCAATTATTTTAATAATTCATTACTTAATTAAAATATAATCTAAAATCTTATCTTACACGTTGAAAGATCTAAATCAAAGATTCAATATAAAGGGAAAGAGGAATGAGAACCGTAGGATCAACTATACGGTTAATAAAGGAGTCTAATCCAGGAATAATCTTTTTAAAGCTTATTAATTTCCCGTTATCAGCCACAAGATAGGGGGGATTCGTTGTAATCTTATTGTGAAATTTATGTAAAAATAGGGGTATGTATTACCACAAAAAGTCAATCGAATATAATCTAACTTAGTCTCTTGAGTTCTCATTCTTTTTACTCTCTCCACTTTTATTACTTTAATTTCGTAATCGATTTTTCCCTCACTAGAAAAATCATTTACATTTTGTTGCTTTCATTAAGAGGGAAAAGAAAAGCTCGAGAAAAACCCTTCCAAAACCAAAAATGCCTAGAATTAGTTCGAATGCTGCCCTCGACGAGTGGCATGAAACTCAGAACGAGCTTAATCACATTGATCAACCCACCCCACCAGTTGAGATGTTCCAGATGATTTTGACTGGAATGCAGGAGATGGGGGAACGGGACACTAAAACATTACGCAGTGCATGGCAAACAGTGCAGGACCATATCAACACTCTACAATGGGAGTTTACACAAACGTATGCAGAGGTGAGCTAGCAACCCAACAATGAGGAGTGGAAGAACCTTTTAGAAGAAGACGGACAAAATGTCAGGCGAGAAAATAATGAGAACAACAAAAACATACAGCACAAAAATGGGGAGGTCCAGTCCCAACACCATATGAAAGAGACAATAAAAGAAGCCCATCTTCTTAAAATCATATTGGAAGAGGTGGTGAAAGAGATGCTAGAGAGAAAGATGATGGAAATGAAGAAGCTGGGGAGTACGGGAAAAGTTAACCTCAAACCACTCATCTGAACTCCACTATATTTGGAGATTCTAGCGGCCCCAATACCAAATAAATTTATAGCACCAAAATTCAAATGTTATGAAGGGAAATCTGATAGTAGATCATCTTAGATGATTGAAACAAGTGATGGCATTGAATCAACACAAAGATGAACTAATGCACATGATGTTCCCCACCAGCCTAGACGGGATCATTTTGAAATGCTATCATTCTCTTTCCGCACATTCGATTACTACCTTTACCATTATATATTCTGTCTTCTTGGAACAGTACCTTATCTATCGTTCGGTAATGGAAGATATATAATACCTCTTGACCATCTCCGCCAAGAAAGGATAATCTATGTGGGAATATACTCACAGATTCGAAGATAAGATGATGGAGGTAGGAAACTATGATGATTGAGTGGCCAGATTGGCTTTCAGATGGGGGTTATTTATCAAAGATAAAGCCATTAACTGTGGTTGAGACATTCCAATAGGCGCAAAACTACTTCACATTGGAAGAAGAAAAGAAAAGCTTGTTGAAACTAGTGGAACAGAGAGCAGAAGAACAATGAAAATGAGAGCAAAGTTCTAGATCCGATAGAAAAAGAACGGAAATGATAGGAAGAGATAACGAGAGGGGCAAAAGAAAATGGGACAGGATAGAAAACCAAAGAAGGCATGCTAGCGCAATCCAAAAGATAAAATCTATGCACCTCTCACAATGCCGGTGAATCAGATCCTTGAGGTAATCAAGAACCATGGTTGAAGAGGCCAGCCCCAATCACCAAGGAACCACACTACAAAGATAAAGATAAGTATTGTTCTTATTATAAGAGCAGCGGGCATTACATGAAGGATTATTTTCAGCTCAAGGATTACAACGAAGGACAGATAAAGATGGATATCTTCAACAATTTGTGAAGAAAGATGAGCAGAAATGGAAAACTGAAATAGAAACCTACATGAAGGAAAGTGCGATAATGGGAAAAACCTCTTCGGATAATCAACACAATTATCATGCTGACTAAGCAGGAAGGAACCACCATGAAGGAAAGGAAGGTATATTGTAAAAACCCCATGTTGGAAGGACACTAGAAAAAAATGAAGCTCATTGAATGGCAACGAGAACCTTCTGTTATTATTCAATTATCTAGATCTGAAGCATAACGAATGTCACAACGACGCCCTAGTCATTTCAATACAGGTTAGTAATTGTTTGTTAAGGAGAGTGTTGGTTGATGATGAAAGTGCTGTCAATGTTTTACACCTGTCGACCTTTGAAAAAATGTCCATAGGAGATCAGAAACTGTAGGGTCTGTCACAGCCACTGATAATCTTCAATGGGGCCATCATTTACTCTAAAGGAATTATTATTCTTTCTGTGAATGCTAAACCTTTCAATCATCAGACGAAATTCGTAGTCTTGGGAAGACCTGGCTATACAAGATGAAAGTTGTTCCATATAGTTTTTATCATGTATTGAAATATACGTCTCCAGAAGGGATCAAAGTAATAAAGGGAGATCAGGCTGCTGGCGTATTTGGGTTGTGAGCGTACTAGAATCTGCCAAGAAAAAATGATGGACGGGAAAGCAGAAGAAAAAATGAAAGCTGTGAAACAATAGCAATCACAGGAAGACAAACATGTGAGCTCAAGATATGAAGCGGGAGAGGAGACTAAGCTCGTGTACTTAGAAGAAGAAACTCAAAAAATAACCAACATCGGAGCCCACCACAATCAAATAGAAAAGAAGAGACTGACAGACTTCTTATAGAGAAATAAATATATCTCTGTACCTACGGCACAAGAGATTATAGTTATTCTTGAAAATATAATATGTCATAAATTGAATACAGTTCCCGCTGTTAAACCTATAAAGCAACGAAAGATAAGTTTTACTCTAGAACGGAACAAAGCAATCAAAGAAGATGTGGAGAAACTTTTGAAAGCTGACTTCATTTGAAAAGTGGATTACCCAGAGTGGCTCGCCAATGTGGTTATGGTAGAGAAAAAGAATGAAAAATGGAGAATCTGTATGGAGAATAAAAAACCTCATTTATAAGTGAATAAGGTACTTCTATTATAAGGTAATGCCCTTTGGAGTGAAAAATGCAGGTACAACATATCAAAGGCTTGTGAACAAAATCTTCCGTGAATAAATTTGAAAGACCATGGAGGTATATGTGGATGATATGCTGGTTAAAAGTTATAAATGGGAAGACCACATCGAGGATCTTGATGAGGCCTTCTCAATCTTAAAAGAAAGCTCCATGAAGTTAAATCATGTTAACCCAGACCAGGTAAAGGCCATTATAGAAATGAAGTCCCCAAAAAACCATAAAGAGATACAAGGCTTGAAGGGAAGATTAACAACTCTATACAGATTTTTCTTAAGATTAACGGATAAATGCAAACCCTTCTTCTTAAAGTTAAGAACGAATTGCATTGACAGTTGGGATGAAGAATGTTATAATTCCCTCAATAGAATCAAGAAGTACTTATCAACTCCCCCACTGCTGTCAAAACCAGTACCCGATGAGCAATTACTTATATATGTGGTTGTGTCATAAACGACTTTTAGTGCCGTTCCCATTAGAGGATAAGAAAGGAAACAAAAACTCATATATTTTGTAAGAAAAAGTCTGGTGCAGCCAAGACCATATTTAAAACAATGGAGAAATTGGTGTTGGTTGTTATGACTGCAGCGAGAAAACTAAGACCTTACTGCCAAGCACATAGCATAAAAGTGAACCGACTTGCCAATCAGTTGTCTATTACACTCACCTGAAGTAAGTGGGAGAATGGCGAAATAGGTAATTGATCTTGGTCAATATGAAATCCATTTTGAGTCAAGAACGTCGATCAAGGGACAAGTTCTGGCTGACTTTGAAGCAAACTTCACCAGCGACAAAGGGGAAGTTAACAACGAACCTCTGGTCGAAGGGGAAAATAGGTATTGAAGTTGTACATTGATGGAGCCTCAACGTATAACTTCCATCTTTTTTCGTTTCAATGTGTCAAATAATGAAGCAGAGTATGAAGCCTTGATAGCAGGAATCTCCCTGCTACGGGAATTTAAGGTAACGGATGTGAAAATATTATGTGATTCAATGCTAATTGTGAAACATGTTACAGGAGAATTTACAGTAAAAGATGAAAGAATGATAAGCTACTTACAACAGGAAAATGAGTTATTAAGTTTGCTGAAAAGGTACAAGATTCATGAGGTCCCGAGAACACAAAACAGACACGTAGATGCGTTAGCAAATCTGGGGTCATCCCTACAACTCCCGCATAGGAGGAGCGTGCCAGTAGAGTTTCTAAAAAAATCAAGTATTTCACTCCCGTTGAATGACGTAGCAGATGTGGAGATCGAAAGAGAACCTAGATGGCAGGATGATGTAATCAGTCACTTAGAAAATGGGGAGTTACTTGAAGACAAGCTTCAAGAAAGGAAAGTCCAACAACGAAGTGTCAGGTATTCCTTAATTAACGAGTTATTATATAAGAGGTCTTTTCAGTTCCATAAATAAAATGTCAAAGGGAAAAAGAAGCCCAGTATGTGGTAGCCGAAATCCATGAAGGGTATTGCAAGCCTAAAATGAACTAGGACGCCAAACGATATGCAAGAAGTTGCGATAAATGTCAACGCTTTGCTCTCGTAGCTGAGATGGCTCCCAGAGAATGCAATACAGTGGCAAGTCAATGGTTGTTCATGCAGTGGACACTTGATATTGTTGGACCACTCCCCATGGAGCTGGCTAAGAAACATTTTATGTTGGTAGCAACGGATTATTTTACTATATGGATTGAAGCTGAAGCTTTCATAAGAATTTGTGAGGAAGAAGTAAATGGGTTCTTATGAAAGAATATAGTATGTAGATATGGGATTCCTCGAATACTCATTTCAGACAATGGACTTCAGTTCATAAAAAAGACGGTGAAGGCCTTCTGTGAAGGTATTATCCACAAAGGAATGGGCAAGCAGAAAGGTCGAACCGCATAATACTCGAAAGCATGAAGAAGCGACTAGAATTAGCCAAAGAAAAAAGGGTAGATGAATTACCGATAATATTATGGGCGTACAAAACTACTCACAGAGAGGCAACGAGTGAAACACCTTTCACTCTAGCATAGAGTACAGAAGCAATAATACTGGTTGAAATTGAGAGCCCGACTATGAAATTAGAATTAAATGAGCAACGGAATAAGGAACTTTTAAAGGAAAATGTTGATCTTTTGGAATAAAGAAGAGAGGCAGCTCTGATCTAGAGAGCCCATTAGAATCAGAAAAGAAGAGCTTACTTTCAAAAAAAAGTCTGAAGATGGAAGGGGGCCTGAAGAAAGTCTTCCAAATAGAAGGAAAACTTGATCCAACTTGGGAGGGGTCATATATTGTCAGCGAAATTGGTGGCAGCGAGAATTATCATTTAACAACGGAAGAAGAAGAAAGTCTGGAAAAACCATGGAATGTTTTTCATTTGAAAAGATACTTTGTTTGAATTGTAAACATTTTATAGTGAATATTTTCCCGTGTTTTTTTCCCGCAAGGGTTTTCCACTTAAAGTATTTGGTGTCAGCTCTCTCTGTCTCTCTCTTTTTTAACAAAAAATGGCAGAAATAAGGGCGCAAGTCCTTGAAAGTGGTAATTCATAAGTTCTACTCTCATAAGGAAATAAGGGCGTAAGTCCTTGTAACCGGAAAATTTATAAGTCATACTCTCAGAAGGAAATAAAGGCCAAGTCCTTGGGAGTGGGCAATTCGTAAGTCTTACTCTAAGATGAAAATAAGGTCGTGCATCCTTGGTAGCAGGTAATTCGTAAGTCCTACTCTAAGAATGAAATAATGGCGCAATTCTATGGGAGTGGGCAATTCGTAAGTCCTACACTTAGAAGGAAATAAGGGCACAATTCCTTAAGAGTAGGCATTTCGTAAGCCATATTTTCATAAGGAAATAAGGGTGTAAGTCATTGGGAGCAGGAAATTCAAAAGTCATACTCTTAGAAGGAAATAAGGGCGTAAGTCCTTGGGAGCGGGCAATTCATAAATTCTACTCCATAAGGAATGAAAAGCATAAGTCTTTGAGAACGGGCAATTCATAAGTCTTACTCTCATAGGAAATAAGGGCGTAAGTCCTTGGGAGCGGGTAATTCATAAGTCTTACTCTCATAGGAAATAAGGGCGTAAGTCCTTGGGAGCGAGCAATTCATAAGTCCTACTCTTAGAAGGAAATAAAAGGGTAAATCCTTGGGAACGAGCAATTTGTAAGTCCTACTCTCAAAAGGAAATAAGGGCATCAACCCATGGGATAAGGTAATTCGTAAGTCCTACTCTCTGAAAAAAATAAGGGTGTAAGTCCTTGAGAACAGGCAATTCATAAGTCATATTCTTAAAGAAAATAAAGGCGTAAGTCCTTGAGAGCGGGAAGTTCATAAGCCTTACTCTCAGAAGGAAAATGGGGCCATCAACAAATCTGTTCCAAAAGATGAAAGGCACTGCGATGAGCATCTGTTATTTGAAAAAGAATAAAAAAATACATGACTCCTTAAGAATGGGCCATATAACAACAAACAACCTATTGGTCCATTCTTCCAAGAAGATTAAGAAAAATATCAATGATTAAAGCATAAACACGAAATCACTGTAAGTTCTTCAAAAATGGATGGTAATGACTGAAATTCTCTTAAGTCTTCAAAAACGGATTTCGTAAGTTATAGTTTGGAATTATTGCAAGTTCTGCTTGATGTAATTACACGTTCTTTTTTAGTTTCGCTAAGTATTTGAAGAAAGAACGAAATGCAACAAAAGAAAGATTCAAATTTTCATTGATTCAACATGAATATATAAAAAGTGCTTGAAATAGAGAAGTAAAACGTACAAAAAAAAAGGAAAGAAGCCTAAGACACTATGATCTCTTCATCATCAGAAGTGACCTCGACAACATCGTTCTCAACAGTTTGGGCGAGGCCAACAACGGTTGTTCCAGCAGTGGGCTCAGAGGCATTTATTGCAACATCTTCTGTGGAAGCATTCATCACTGCCTGAGCAAAGGAAGTGTAATCTAGCGACATATGCAGGGAAGATTTGTTGAGCCATCCTTCTGGCCTAAGCTATAAACTATCTGTTCAGCTTCATCAAACAGAGTCTAAATTCCTCCCCCATTTTCTTTTCCTTCTCCTCTACTTAAGCTATAGCTAGCTCAGCTGCTGCCATGGAACCCTCTGATTCCTTCAAAGACTCCTCAAGCTTTAGAAGCTCCTTCACTGCTGCAGTCACATCCTTGGCTAGCTTCTCCATGACTCCCTGGAACTCGGCTTCATTTTTCTTCAACCGTTCATTTTCAGTCGAAGACGATCAAGTATACCATAACATTCATATACTTCTTTTTTCATATTAGCCATGGCGTGTTCAGAGAAAAAATAATGCTCCTAAGAGCATTATGATGAACAGCAACTAAAGAAGGAAACAAATGAAAAGGGCGAGTGTTAGTGAGCGGGAAAATGAAATGCAAAGATAAACAAGGAGAAAAGAAAATCATACCCTCATAATATCATGGATCAAAGAACAGAGAAAATTGCCAAAGCCAAGACCACGGGTCTCCGCAACATCATTCTTAGATTGGATCATTCTCAACATTGTGTTCTTTGCGAAGCACAATGTGAGCGGATCAAGGATCGTTTAGAAAACCAACTGATGCTGGAACAAGAGAGGCACTAGAATACCTCCTCCACTTCCAAAGAGCAAAATCTTTAGCCCTCCCTTGAGAATCAGAAGCAGGGGCAAAAGTTGGATCATGTTGAACAACTGGGAGATGAGGAGCTGGAGGTGGAGTCACTGAACATTCTAAAGGCCCCTCATTCTCGGTATGGGGGGCCAGAAGAGATGGAGGAATGGGCGGGGCTTCAAAGGAGCTGGATGTGTCTACTCTCGAGCAGATGTTCCTTCCACCAATATTGCCAAACAAATTGCTGCAAAGGCGTTTGTTATCTCCGCACTTTCAACAACCCTTTGAAATAAATTGTCTACCTCATCCACTTCTCACGAATCTGTTTATCCAAAAGTTCCCAAAGTAGAATCACTAAAAATTAGATGGAAAGCCCTATCGGGAGTTCATATGAAGATGACAAAGAAGATGTTGACATAACAGGAACTGCAACTGGGACAAACGCTACACTAACCTCTCTCATTGGGTCAAGAAGTTGATACCACTTCTACACCGGGCAACGGAAAGCAGCGGTTACCCTTTCGTGAAGCACCCTTGGTGAGAAAGGTTTCTCGTTAACCCTTTTATCTCTAAAAGAAAAAAGATTTGTTAGTAAATAGAAATATGATGGAAAATTGTGTCCCGTTCCCGCCAACTAGCAGAGTGTCCCATTCCCAGCCTTTATCTCCCTTTGGAATGTTGGTTATCAAAGGCCCTCTCTTTTCTAACGGACGTGGGGCAAGATAATAGCTCTTGTTTCGTTGCTTGGCAATGTAACAACATCGAAGCTCGTCTACTCCTAAACCTAAGTTATATCTTCTATTCATGGCTTGAAAACCAAGAAGTACCCTATAAGAACTCAGGATAAACTGAGAATGGGCAAGACCAAAGGTGGAGAAGACTTCTTAAAGAAAAGGGAGAGAATGGAAGTCTAAGACCTAACACTATATACATCAGGCTAAGGGTAATTTGGTAGGGAGCTTTGCACAGGACTCCAAGGAAAGACTCTCTCCCAAAGCATATATGACATCGGGGGAAAAAGCTTCTCGGTAATAATCCATAAACTACACAAACTCCTCTTGGTTCTTGATTAAGGGGACTGTAGGCTTAAAGACGGTATCGCCCTCCATGGCTCTCGAAAATGTTAAAACCAAAAAAATAAAATAAAAGGAAGAAGAAGCATAGAAGAACTTACTAGAATAAAGATGGAACATAAGGAAAAAATAGAGGAAGAATGACCTTAAATAGACCACAAACGTCAAAGGAAATTGAGAAACACTTCATAAATTTTGAAACGGGGCAACGAAAGGACGTTTGTAGGTACTCATCGGCAAAAAGGTGTGATTGATCAGGCACAATAAAGTGGATCGTCAAAGTACTAACGAATGAATAAACGACAATTGGCAGAAAAAGAAGACGTGGTGTCAAAAGAAATATTTGAAAATCACCCTGCACGTTTTAAAGGGATATCAAAAATGGGAAGGTTTAATGACGAAGGGCAATGATGAGTCTCGACTTATAGCAGACATATAAGGGGTCACCTTGGAAGCTACATTGTACATTTTCGAGGAATATGTCATCAAAAATAGGAAATGAAACGGCAAATGAAGTAATAATTGCAAGCCATCAAGCTAGTTCATAATAAGAGTAACGAGAACGGAAGACGCGACAACATAGGTGACAATCAATACACCTCAATGAATAAGATTTCATTAAGTGTAATGGGGGCAAATGAACAGAATAAAATCTTATCTCACACGTGGCAAGATCTAAACTGAAGATTCAATATAAAGGGAAGGAGGAACGAGGAACGAGGATCAACTATACGATTAATAAAGGGATCTAATATGGGAATATTCTTTTTAAAGCTTATCAATTCTCCGTTATCAATCAGGGGATAGGGGGATTTGTCGTAATCTTATTGTGGAATTTATGTATAAATAGGGGTATGTATCATCTCAAAAACTCAGTCGAATATAATCCAACTTAGTCTCTTGAGTTCTCATTATTTTTACTCTCTCTACTTTTAATACTTTGTTTTCGTAATCGATTTTTCCTTCACCGGAAAATTCCTTTACAAAAGTCATAAAATATAGGAAAAATTATGAATTTGACTATCATAATTTGACTCTAGTTTCAAAAAGACGACCATCACGTTTTAAATATTCTTAATTTATTCACTCAACTTTAGTTAATATCTCAAATTTAGTTTTTCTGTCAACTTCTGTTTAATAACTTTGAAGAATTTAATGACATGAGACATTATGTGCACATATGACTTGTTATGTGCACATAAGTTGTGTGAAACATAAATTAGATGCCAACTAAAACAATCCATCTCTCCTCCAAATCATGTGAATTTTATTCTCATTCATGTGATTCTCTCTCTTGCCCCTCCCCCCATCCAACAAAAACAAAATCACCGTGAGACGCCTGATTGGTACGTGTTCGTTTTCTTTTCTGAAGGGGTGTCATTTGAGGAACTAGAGGTTGGACGAATATTCTTTTATTTTATTACTAGTAGTAGTTCTTTTATTTTCTAAATCAGGAAGTTTAGCAAAACAATAAAAAACATAACATTTAATGAAAGGTAAGTCAAGGTCTATCCATCATTAATCTTTTACAAACATTTCCGAGCCTTTCTCTTGACAATCGAGTTTGCCTAAGGACGGCGTAGAAAAGAAAAAGCCTTTACTACTAGGATCCTACGACTATGACCAAATGCCCATCAAACAATGCCTCTTTGTTTAAAGATAATGACAATGATTAGTAAACTCGGGCTGGCAAAAATATGAAATATTATTAGACAAGAATAACTCAAAAATTAAATGTTTGAATATTCAATTATAGTTCAGTCATAATTTGAGATATGTAAATATCTCAATTGGAGAATGAGAATTAAACTAGTATTGCAGATTTTCATTTGAAATATTCCGAATAAGAAATTCGGCTACATACTAAAAATATATATATTAATATATTATGAATTAAAAAAATCCTTCTAAAAACGCCTCAGACATTTGTAGGATTCGATGTTTACAACAGAAATAATTGTTTTTAATATCATATGAATTTTATAATGTAGAATAACTTTCACATACAAACATAATTCGAAAAATAAAACAAAGTTCACTTTAGTGTAATAAAGTGGTCTAAAAAATAAAATGTCTATAAAACTTAATTCGAACAAAAATAACAAAGTTCACTTTCATATAGTAACTTGAGTTGTATCACGATCCATGTGATAAGAGTGAATTAGTTGTAGTTTTTTACATTATTAAGATCTTGTTTGACAGTCAGGATAATATTGAAGAATATTATATTAATATGTTGTATTGGATTATAACGTATTGGATTAAATAGTATTGTTCAGTGTTTTGTGATGTTTTGGTTAAAAAATATTATTACTTGTACAATGTTTGACATATCATAATATTAGAATGTAAAACTGTTTCTTTTGATTTTATCAACATAAGTCTAATTAGAGCTCGTTAACATGTTAGTTTACATTTTCAATAACAAAATCAATTATCTCATTCATGTTAGGTAATAGTAAATTTAAACTCATCCATTCAATAATAACAATAACTAATATACTACACAAATTTCAAAAAACATCATTATTCATTATCATCATCAGCGATGACATCCATTAAATCATAATATTCTCTCATATGATTCACCGAATCAAAAGCCACTTTTGGATTCTCTGCAGCAACACGCCTAGCAGCACTAGTAAATATAGCCCTATTTGGAGCTACCTTATCAATCACCATTTGCTGAAAAAACTCAAAACCTTTTCTGAGCCCCAAATCTGAGATTTTTTGGTTAGCCCCATCAACAGAACCAGAAAAACAGTAATAGAGTAATGCATCATACATATATTGCTTACTTTTTTCACGAACAAGTGATTGATGCAAACGTAATTAAAATAACCAACAACACATACGAAAAGAAAGAACCCAACAGATACACAATATTGTAAACTTAGAATACATAACTAAAAAATCTAGAGAAATGTCATACAAACAATATTCATAAATAGCGTAAAATTAGAGCAACAACCAAAAGAAATTACCCTACAAATTAAAATGTAAGAAAACCAAAATTGTAGAGAAAACTGGAAATGAAATTGAAATTACCAGGTGAGGACAGCTGTCGCTGGATGATAAAGAGAAAATTAAAAATTGAAATAGAAAGTTAGAGAGGGAGGGCACCCGTCGCTGGATAATAAAGAGAAAATTAAAATTTGAAATAGAAAGATAGAAAGGGAGAAAAATAGAGAGACAAAGGAGGAGTAGCTAAAGGAATTTGGGGCAGAGAAAGAGAAGGTAAGTGGGAGAAGAAGAGAGAAGGCTGAAAGAAAGAGGGAGAAGGTGAATCTGAAGGTTGAGGAATATTTCTTGAAGTTCTACGAATATCCTCTTCCCCCACACTTGTGATTTTAGGAATTTTTCTTCAGCGAATACCCTCTTCCCCATACTTGTGATTTTAGATAGAAATTTACAATGAAATGTAAATCTAGGGCTTTCTTCAGTGAAATATGGAAGTAAGAGAGTCGAGAAGAAGAAGAAGAAGAAGATTAAGAAGGGGCTTGCCGAATTTGTTGAGACGAAGCTGCATGAAGAAGAATTGATCACGAGCGGGAATGAAACTTCGTGCGGTCGCTTCGGCAGAGACGGTCTCCATGAAGCTTCGGCACGAGTAGAAGGAGGTGAAGAAGATACCCTCAATGGAGGTATCTTAATACCCCTCTAAATCGAGGGGCATATTCATTCTGGACATTCACACGAACTTTAACCCTTCTCTATCACTCACGAGCTTCGGTCCTTTTCCCTCAACCAATTTTCATGAGTCTTTCAGTCAATTTGGGCAATGGACTATTATTCGCGCTTCTCTATCCCTTTCTAAATTTTTTCTAATTTTGTGCCCTAATAACAGCCAAACAACCCCATTAACAAATGACCACTTCCATTTTTCTTTCTCCTAAAATTTTTAAACTATCTTCCATCATACCCTCACATCATCTTCTTTCTCCATCAATCTAGACCAAAATCTATGAGAAACAGAATAAAAAATTGAAGAAGAGAAGCTGCTAAGTCAATTGAAGAAGCCATGCATATGAGAGGGAGACAAAGAAATTAGAGAGATTTTTCTGATATGCGACTAAAAAGCTGAGAACAAAGTGATGAGGCTGAAGATCTAAGAAGAGAAAGAGGCAGACAAACAACAAAACTTTGTGATGAGAAGAGAAATCGAATAAGAAGGGTTTAGGTTTTCTTGGCGATTTGGGTATTGATAAGATATATATTAGCTAGGATTTACTTGTATGTTGCAAGGTGTAAATGCATCTCTCACTATTGTAGGATCGATTTCGCAACCCAAAAGGGGGGTGAATTGGGTGATGATGTTCAAATTAAAAACTTTTTGCACTCAAGTGGAAAATGAATGTTCAAAAATGAACTTCAATGTTTCACGAGTTTAACTCTTGAAAAGATAAATTAGTAATAGATAAAAACATTAAAGTAAATAATACTTGTGATAGTATAAATGCAAAAATATAAAGCAAGTAAATAAAATAATTACGAAAACTTAAAGTATGGAAATTAAATTTGCAGAAATTAAGTAAGAAATTGAAGTGCGGAAAATAAGTGCATAAAATTAAAGTGCAAAAATAAATAACACAAAATAAAAGAGAAGAAGGTGAAGAAGATAAGCACACGATATTTTTATGTTATTCGGAAAATCTTAGCTCTACGTCCACGTTCCAAGGCCCCCCTTGGAGATTTTTAATCCCACAATCTTCTTAAAGGTGAAAATCAAATCTTACAAACCCAATTGTCTTATGGGTGTCAACTAAACCTCACAAGGCTATGTGTTTTCAGGATTAAGTGACCTCTTGCAATAACTCTCTCAAAAGAGTAGAATCTCCAATTTAAGCTCATAAAAAATATAATCTTGCTCACTCAAGAAATTCTCAAGTATAAAAGCTCAAAATATTAAGAGAAATTTAGGAGAGTATTGAGAGATTTTTAGGATTAAGTCTCTTGGCTATGAATTGTGTTTTGTGAAGAGAAATTAAGTGTATTTATAGAGGAGATGGAGGTTAGGGTTCAGGAGGGAAAATTTAAAAATTTGAATATAGACAAAGGAGATGACACTCTATCCTTAATAAGGAGGACAAAAAATCCTTGAATTAAAAGGCAAGGAATACTCTTACCCAAAATAACAAAATATGGTAAAAAAACTATTTGGGTAAGCTTCATCTCTCTTTATCTACTTGAAATTAAAACTTACTTTGTTTGTGCTTTATCATTATCTACCTCTCATGTATTTTGTCTATTGTGCAAGAGAGATATTATTTTTTGGTGTTTAGGCATTTTAAGGATGGAGACTTAATTCAAGGATATACATCTCTAAATAAATTAAGCTTTAATAAAAATAAATAAAATGAGTAAGTTCCTAATAAAAATTACATGTAAATATCATCATAATCTTCAATTTTCATGCTTTATGAGCTTCTATGAAAATAAATATTTTCATGATCTTCAATTAGAATGCATTGTGATAATTTTTCCAATAGCCTTTGCAAATTTGATTAAATTTATTAGCAACGTCAATGTTTTGTTATCATCTAAAGTTACCTCATAGAGATATATGACTAACAATCTCCCCCTTCACTACTACAAAATAGGACTTAGATTACGGTAAAAACTCGTCATCAAAACTATTTAGTGACGGGGATGCGACTGTCATCTATCAGGTTGTCATCTAAACTCATTTTATCAAAAATCGTCAACAAAAGGTGCCGTAAAATACTTTTGATGACGGGGAATCCCCGTCATTGAACATGCCACAAAAGTACCTTCAATGATGGGGATTGCCCGTCATTATAGTTGCCACAAAACACCTTTAATGACGGGTATTGCCCGTCATTATAGTGCCGCCTATAATGACGGACAATCCCCGTCATTAAAGGGTCATTTTAAAAAAAAATCTATCATGGAAAGGCAAAAACCTGCCTTTCCATGACTTCCCTTCACCCCCACACATTGTTTTTTGTCCTACTTTTTTGCTTCTCTATACTAGGAGAAAACTGTAACATTATACTAGAAATTTTATTATGAACATATTTATGATAGTAGTTTACACAAAAACTTCTAATTCAATGATTCCATGAATTGAAGATACATCATCTCTTACTATGAACCTATATCAATTTTAATCCCTTTAAGTGAAGTGTCAAATAAATGATCATGACAATGCTATAGGATAAAATCAACATAGCTAATGGTACAAAAGGCCTAAAATGTTTAGTAATAGACACCCAAAGGGAAGTCATAAAATGTATATTAGCCTACACGGCTTCAACATTCTCAAAAGAGCTTCTGACAATGCAACATATCCAATATACATATGAGAAGAAAAAGGAATGGAGAACTGTAATCCTGTTACTACTCCTGTTGAATCAGGAATAGAATTAAGGAAGAATGAGCAAGGAGATGTTGATCCAACCTATTACAAAAGCTTGGTTGAAGTTTGAGATATCTAACATGCACTAGACCAGAAATATTCTATGGAGTGAACCAAAAAGTTCTTCAACAGGTAGAGTCTCAAAATCATTAGTTTCTTCCAAGGCAACAACAATGAAATCAAATTTTGGATCTAAGGATCGCAAAATTTTCTATGAAATTCTCATGTTTGTAAGATTTTCTCCATTCCTTCAAATCTGGTTGGCAACCACCATAACTCGTGTATAAAATTCAGAAATTGATTCTTAAGATTTCATACGTAAGGATTCAAAATCAACTCGTAGAGTTTGAAGGCAAATTCTCCTCACTTTGTCACCTCCTTTGTATGTCATGTGAAGAATATCCCAAACCTCTTGAGATTTTTGAGCAGCAGCTATAATTTTGATCGTCAATTCATCAAGTCCTTGATAGATGAGAGACTTTGTTTTCCAATCCTTCTTTCTATTTGCTCGAAGAACTATTTTCTATGCTTCAAGCAAAGTTATTTCTTCTTCTTTTGAAGTCGTCTCTCCATACCCGTCTTCTACAATTTCCATAACATCTTGAGAACCTAGTAAAGCTCTTATTTGAATGCACCAATTGTCGTAGTTGTCTTTGGTGAGTTTTGGAACTTGCACAGAACCGTTGTTTACCATTTTTAAATTTGAACTTGAAAAATTTCAAATAGGAAGGAGAATTGCAAAATCTGATAACGCGTTGAAACCAGAATTGTCAAAAACCTCAGAAATGACTGGTCAGGTATTTTCAGATATTTTGGGCTATCAAAAAAATCCAAGGTCTCTTTGTAATTTCAGAAAGAACAGGAGTTGTTCTGTAATTTGGAAGAATACAAGGTGATTCTAGAAATTTCAAATTTTTGGGGTATTTTGGAAAATTTTTGAAACTTTAGATGACAGGTCAATAACGTGGCGACGTTGACGGTGTGTCACTAACTTCTTCTTATGTGCCGGATCACTAGGTGATGATGTGGCAAACACCCGACTAGTTTTTCCGATCGTCTTCTCCGGCAAGATCCATGCAATTTTGATTTTTTTTGTTCATACTTTGACTGGATATAGGTTCTTCATATCAACTTCGTTTTAGCTGAATTTTAGCTCGTTTTAATCGTATGGACTAGGGAAACACTCTGAAATGCTCAGAACTAAATTCTGGGCAACTCAAATTTTTGAGAAATTCTGAGAAGACTCTCTCTTCTTTCTTTCTAGACCTCCTGAGAGCTCCATACCACTATTGGTGGACGTGGATGGATTGAGGTCACTTGTGGTAAATCACATAGAGACTAATTTACACAAAATACTTGGATTAAAAACTTTCAAACAAAAGCTTACAATATATAAGAGAAAACTCACAAACACTATTTATCTCTCCCAAGCTCTCTCTATGATTAAGAGAAGTTGTAATATAATTCAAATTTTCACACACACCTCCAATGGCCTCCCCTAAGAATAAAATGGTGTAAAGTCTTTACTGACTGCTGCTTTTATGGCAAGGTTGATGATGTGTCACTAACTTGGCACTGATTGCTTCTTGTGTGGCAGATCACTGACTGGTTTTGTCGGTCGTCTTCTCCGGCAATATCTAGGTAATTTTGAGTTTTTTGTTCAAACTTTGGCCGGCTATAGATTCTTCGTAGGAACTTCATTTTAGCTGATTTTTTACCCGTTTTGATCGTATGGACTAGGGAAACACACTGAAATGCTCAGAACTAAATTCAGAGCAACTCGAATTTTTGAGAAATTCGGGAAAGACTCTATCGTTTTTCTTTCTGGATCTACTGAGAGCTCTGATACCACTATTGGTGGACGTGGATGGATTGAGGTAAACCTCAGAGAGATTAATTCACACAAATACTTGGATTAAAAACTTTCAAACAAAAGCTTACAATATATAAGAGAAAACTCAAAAAAACTATTTGTCTCTATTAAACTCTCTATATGATTCAGAAAAGATGTTTCCACACTACACTTTCCTACTCGATATTCATCTATTTATAGTAGATGATGGAGTGATAAGTTACAATATAATTCAAATAATTATACTGTAAAAATAGGATGGTGTAAAGTCTTTATTGACTACTGCTTCTGTGGCAAAGTTGATGACGTGCCACTGACTTTGCACTGACTGCTTCTTGTGTGGAGAATCATTGGGTGATGATGTGGTAGGCACATGACTGGTTTTTCCGTCAAGATGCAGGCAATTTTTACTTTTTTGTTCAAATTTTGACCGGTTATAGATTCTTCGTATGAACTTCATTTTAGCTGATTTTTACCCGTTTTGATCATATGGACTAGGGAAACACTCTGGCAACTCCAATTTTTGAGAAATTTGGGAAAGACTATCGTTTTTCTTTTTGGACCTCTTAAGAGCTCTGATACCACTATTGGTGGACGTGGATGGATTGAGGTCACTTGTGGTAAACCTCAGAGAGACTAATTCACACAAAATACATGGATTAAAAACTTTCAAACAAAAGTTTACAATATATAAGAGAAAACTCATAAACACTCTTTGTCTCTCTTAAACTCTCTCTATGATTCAGAGAAGTTGTTTCCACTCCACTACACTTTCTCTACTCAACATTCATCTATTTATAGTAGAGGATGGAGAAATAAGTTACAATATAATTCAAATTTTGACACACACCTCCTATGGCCTCAACTAAGGATATGATGGTGTAAAGTCTTTATTGAGTGCTGCTTGTGCGGCAACGTTGATGGCGTGTCACTGACTTGGGACTGACTTGGCACTGACTGCTTCTTGTGTGGCGGATCGCTAGGTGATGATGTGGTAGACACCAGACTGGTTTTTCCGATCGTCTTCTCTGGGAAGATCCCGGTAATTTTAACTTTTTTTTCAAACTTTCACCGGCTATAAATTCTTCGCATGAACTCGTTATAGCTGACTTTTAGCTCATTTTTATCGTATGAACTAAGGGAACACTCTGAAATGCTCAGAACGGTATTATGGGCAATTCAAATTTTTGAGAAATTCGAGATAGACTCTTTATTCTTTCTTTCTGGACCTTCTGGGAGCTCTGATACCATTACTGGTGGACGTGGATGGATTGAGGTCACTTATGGTAAACCTCAGAGAGACTAATTCACACAAAATACTTGGATTAAAAATTATAAAAAAAAGCTTACAATATATAAAAGAAAACTCACACACACTCTTTGTCTCTCTCAATCTCTCTCTATGATTCAGAGAATTTGTTTCCACTCCACTATACTTTCCCTACTCAATATTCATGTATTTATAGTAGATGATGGAGAGATAAGTTGCAATATAATTCAAATTTTCACACACACCTCCAATGGCCTCCCCTAAGATAGAATGATGTAAAATCTTTACTAACTGATGCTTTTGTGGCAACGTTGATGACGTGTCACTAAATTGGCCCTAACCGCTTCTTGTGTGGCGGATCACTGGGTGATGATCCCGCAGACACATGACTGGTTTTTCCGGTCTTCTTCTTCGCTAAGATCCTGGCAATTTTGACTTTTTTGTTCAAACTTTGACCGACAATAGATTCTTCATATGAACTTCGTGTTAGCTGATTTGTTGCCCGTTTTGATCGTATGGACTAGGGAAACATTCTGAAATGCTCATAACTGAATTCTGGGCAACTCAAATTTTTGAGAAATTTGGGAAAGATTCTATCATTTTTCTTTCTAGACCTTCTGAGAGCTCCGATACCACTATTGGTGGATGCGGATGGATTGAGGTGACTTGTGGTAAACCTCAGAGAGACTAATTCACACAAAATACATGGATTAAACAATTTCAAACAAAAACTTACAATATATAAGAGCAAACTCACAAACACTCTTAGTCTCTCTCAAACTCTCTCTATGATTCAGAGAAGTTATTTCCACTCCACTACTCTTTCTCTACTCGACATTCATCTATTTATAGTAGATGATGGAGAGATAAGTTGTAATAGAATTCAAATTTTCATACACACCTCCTATGGCCTCCACTAGGAATAAGATGGCTAAAGTCTTTATTGACTGCCACTTCTGTGGCAATGTTGATGACGTGTCACTGACTTTGCACTGACTGCTTCTTATATGGCGGATCATTGGGTGATGTGACAGACCCAGGACTGATTTTTCCGGTCGTCTTCTTCGGTAACTTTGACTTTTTCGTTCAAACTTTGACCGACTATAGATTCTTCGTATGAACTTCGTTTTACTAGATGTTTTACCCGTTTTGATCGTATGGACTTGGGAAACACTCTGCAATGCTCAGAATTCAATTCTGAGAAGCTTGAATTTTTAAGAAATTCAAGAAAGACTCTCTCTTCTTTCTTACGACACTAATTCACACAAAATACTTCGAAAAAAAACTTTCAAACAAAAGCTTACAATATATAAGAGAAAACTCATAAACACTCTTTGTCTCTATCAAACTCTCTCTATGATACAGAGAAGTTATTTCAACTCCACTACATTTTCCCTACTCAATATTCATCTATTTATAGTAGAGGATGAAGAGATAAGTTGCAATACAATTGAAATTTTCACACACCACCTATGGCCTCCCCTAAGTATAGAATGGTGTAAAGTCTTTACTGGGTGATGATGTGGTAGACACCGGACTGGTTTTTCCAAACGTCTTCACTAGCAAGATCCATGCAATTTTGACTTTTTTGTTTAGACTTTGATTGGGTATAGATTCTTCATATGAACTCTTTTTTAGCTATTATTTGCTCGTTTTGACCGTATGTACTAGAGAAACACTCTGAGTTTCTTAGAACAAAATTCTGGGCAACTCAATTTTTAAGAAATTCAGCAAAGACTCTCTATTCTTTCTTTTTAGACCTCTTGAGAGCTCTGATACCAATATTGGTGGACGTGGATGGATTGAGGTCAATTGTGGTAAACATCATGGAGACTAATTCACACAAAATACTTGGATTGAAAACTTTCAAATAAAAGCTTACTATCTACAAGAGAAAACTCACAAACACTCTCTGTCTCTCTCAAACTCTCTCTATGATTCAGAGAACTTGTTTCCACTCCACTACACTTTCCCTACTCATTAATGGTTGATCATATGAGGAGAGATAAGTTGCAATATAATTCAAATGTTCACACACACCTCCTATGGCCTCCACTAAGAATAGGATGGTGTAAAGTCTTTACTGACTGCTGCTTCTGTGGCAACGTTGATGACGTGTCACTGACATGGCACTGAATGCTTCTTATGTAGCGGATATTGGTGATGATGTGGTAGACATAGGACTCGTTTTTCTGGTCGTCTTATCCAGCAAGATCCAGGTAATTTTGACTTTTTTGTGCAAACTTTGACCGACCATAGGTTCTTCGTATGAACTCCGTTTTAGCTTATTTGTAGCTAATTTTGATCGTATGAACTTGGGAAACACTATGAAGTGGTCAGAACTAATTTCTGGGTAACTCAAATTTTTGAGAAATTTGGGAAAGACTCACTCTTATTTCTTTCCGGACCTCCTGAGAGCTCTGATACCCCTATTGGTAGACGTGGATTGACTGAGGTCACTTGTGGTAAACCTCAGAGAGACCAATTCACACAAAATACTTGGATTAAAACATTCAAACAAAAGCTTACAATATATAAGAGAAAACTCACAAACACTCTTTGTCTCTCTCAAACTCTCTCTATGATTCAGAGGAGTTGTTTCAACTCCACTGCACTTCCCCTACTCAACATTCGATATTTGTTGTAAAGGATGGAGAGATAAGTCGCAATACAATTCAAATTTTCACACACACCTCCTATGGCCTCCCCCAAGAATAGGATGGTGTAAAGTCTTTACTGACTGCTCCTTGTGAGGCAACGTTGATGGCGTGTCACTAACTTGGCACTGAATGCTTCTTGTGTGGCTGATCACTAGGTGATGACGTGGCAGACATCAGACTGGTTTTTCAGCTCGTCTTCTCTGGCGACATCCAGGTAATTTTGAATTTTTTGTTCAAACTTTGACTGGCTATATGTTCTTCGTATGAACTCCGTTTTAGCTAATTTTTAACTCATTTTGATCGTATGGACTGGGGAAACACTCTTAAATGCTCAGAAATAAATTCTGTGATACTCAATTTTTTGAGAAATTAGGTAATGACTCTCTTCTTTCTTTCTAGACCTTCTTAGAGCTCTAATACCATTATTGATGGACGTGGATGGACTGAGGTCACTTGTGGTAAACCTCAGAGAGCCTAATTCACATAAAATACTTAGATTAAAGACTTTCAAACAAAAGCTTACAATATATTAGAAAAAACTCACGAACACTCTTTGTCTCCCTCAAACTCTCTCTATGATTCAGAGAATTTGTTTCCACTCCACTACATTTTCTCTACTCAACATTCATCTATTTATCATAGAGGATGGAGAGATAAGTTGCACTATATTTCAAATTTTTAGACACACCTCCTATGGCCTCCCTTAAGAATGGGATGCTGTAAAGTCTTTACTGACTGTTGCTTGTGTGGCAACGTTGATGTGTGTCACTGACTTGGCATTGGCTTGGCATTGACTGCTTCTTGTGTCCCGGATCACTGGGTTATAAAATGGCATACAGCGGACTTGTTTTTCTGGTCGTCTTCTCCTGCAAGATCTAGGTAATTTTGATTTTTTTTTCAAACTTTGCCTGACTATAGGTTCTTCTTATGGACTCTTTTTTGGCTATTTTTTTGCTCGTTTTGATCGTATAGAGTAGGGAAACACTCTAAAATGCTCAGAATTAAATTATGGGCAGCTCAAATTTTTGAGAAGCAAAAGAGGAAAAGGAAAAAGGAAATGGGCACCCTGGCCACTTACTAAACTCTCCCCAGATCTGGGGAATGACCCAACGGTCGTCGCTGCCCCAGTTCTCGCTATAAGGAGAGTACCCTCCTCCTAGCCTTAATCCCCACCGGGGAGTTCAGTAACTAACCCTCCTCGCTTCTCACTTGCGCGGGGAGCTAAGTAATAGGACAGTCCGCGTCTTTTCACTATATACACGGCGCAGATCTCATCTACATCTATATTCAAGTTGTGCCTTCTATTAAGGGCTTCAACCCCTCAAAGAACCATGTAAGTGCTAGGGGTTTATTATGAAGGGATAAGGTTAAAAGTACTAAAACATTCTTGAAAAATAGGAGAAAAAGGAAGTTTTAGCACTAAGGCTATGTACATTAGGGCTAAAGAGATATGGTAAGGGGGATTACGCAGGAAAGATTTAGGGATTCCTTCCCGGAAACCACAGACTACGTCTTGCGGGAAAATGTCCTGATGAAGGGCTAGGAAGCAGTTGAATTCGTCCCTATTTTTGACTAGGGAAGAATAACCTTAAATGGGTGCTCCTTCATTACTACCAGGGAAAGAAAAATGGAGCAGAAAAGAAAGAAGAAGAGAAACAATGAAGACAAAGAATGGAAGAAGGAAGACTTATAAAAGGTAGGGATGTGCGTGAAAAGAAAAAATGAAGAAGACTTTTACGTGATATATGCTATGGACATCAAAATTGAGTTCAAAACATTTAATAAATTTGAAAATGAAAATAAACCAGTTCTGAAAAAGGAAGGGTAAACGACGAGCGCATGGGAAGAGACTTAACGAATGATTATGTCTAGTCTACCTAAAGGGAAAGCCAATGAAAACACGATAAAAGGGATGAAAGGATTAAGATTTCTCAAAAATGTTAAAAGCTTGTTGTAAATGGGGAGGTGAAATGATGATCGCAGTAAATGGGGGGGGGGGGTGTTTCAGGGAACGCACGCCACGTCTTAAGAACATAACCTAGATGGACGGAGCGAACGCATCAAGAAAGAACATCCTTCTCGGAAAATGTATCACACGAGGTAATAATGACATGTATCTTAATTACTTAAATAGACTAACTTTTTCTACTCACAATAAATGCTTGGGAGATTCTGTAAGGAGGTGAGGTAGTAACAAAAACATAGATCATTAATGTCCATTCAGTCGCGGAGACATTCATTGCACCATTAACGAAATTAAAATCCATTAAGTGCAATGAGGGGAAATGAACATGTAAAATATATCCATTACCACATGGACAAAAATGATCAATAAAAAAGGCCTGATAAAGTAGCAACGGGAGAATTAGAGTGGAGAAAAAAGATTGAAGTCGCGAGATGCCTGTAAACAAATGAGAAGGATCAGCACCTCAAGAATGTGAATCAATGCCTCAAGAGGGGGATCAACACCTCAGGAATGGGAAGAAGAATCAGAACGGGAAAGGCAGACAGAGACCAACACCTCAAGAACGGATGAGCATCTGAATGGAAAAATGCATCAAAACGGGAAAATGTGGCTAGTTAACTGGAACTTACTGACGAGGGACCAACGCCTTCAAGAACGGGAAGAGACTGAGGGGACCCATGCCTCTGGGACAGGGAAAGAAACCTGAAACACGGAGAACTACCCTCCATAGGCAAAGCACTCAATGAACTGCACAGGAGTGAGAAGGGAAGGACTGGAAGAAGAACATAAACATGTGAAAGAGATCCAGAATGACAATCACATGGTAGTGATTGATTAGGTGACTAAGTGACTCGGACGAGACAGGCTGGCAGGCCACCAAATGGTTACGACTGATTGGCTTAAACTCCAAGAAATCACCAAGTGAGTGTGATTGATTGACGGCTGAATAAGACAGATGAAAATGAAAAATAAGAAAAGGAAAGGGCCCCATATCTAGCAAAAAGATCCTTACATATAGGTGCAATCTCTAGGCATAATGAATGCCTCCAAGACCATATGGGGAGGATAATCATCCCCTCACTTTTATTATTATTCCAATCAACTCATGTAAATTAGGAAGTCCATATAAGGCCAGTGTATTAAGTGAAACTCAAACATATATAACTTAGAGCATTTACTACTTACACACATACACCCACACACACTTTCATTAATACTCATATAAAAAACCCTTATCAATATATTCCCTTTGATCCCTGATTAGCAGAAAATACCCTTTACATAGGCTTTTATAAAATATTAGAAAATCAACATAGCCACCTTCCTCCTACTTTTGGTAGGCATGGCTACCCTTCTCCTATTGTTGGAGGTATGACCATCATTCCCCTACTATTGGAGGAATGACCACCCTTTTTGGGATTACTATTATGTTTGTGGGATTTTCCAAGACGAAGCCCATGTCTTACTTGTTTCTTTTAACTTCTATGTTGACTGTATTTCCTTATAACTGTCGAATCGATCATAATCGTCTGATCTCTTCTACAGTTCTGATCCTAGACGATTATGATCCTTTTCCTTTGATGGAGTTTTTATTCTAAATCCTGTCACGTGTCATGTGTGATTTTGACTCTTCAATTATTTCAATAAAATCTATTAAAACTCTTTTTTCCAACAAGTTAGTGAAATTTGAGATGTTATCAATTAAATATGTAAAAACTAACAACTTAGTTAAACTAAGATGTCATGTCAAGTGTAGCATGAAGAACTGATTGAAAAATAAGAAATGAGTTAAATAAGGAAATATGTGTTACTAGTAGTCTGCTTAAAAAATTAAACTGCAAATAGTTTCTCCCTTGGATCTTAAAAGAGAGTCTCCCATCTCTCTAGAAACTTTAAGTATAAACCCTAGCTGCCAGAGAACCCCTTTAGGACGCTCCTGCACTCCGCCAGATGTCTGTCTATGACAAGGTCATCAGCCTGATTCATACTCTGATGCAGGTATTTCCATTTGCTTTTGGCTTTTTACATACTTAATTTTTATACGTAACTTCCTTACCAATTTGTTTACCAACACTTTTTTTGCAGGTTGTGACCTACCACAATGGGCTTTAGGAGGATATTCACTCTGCTGAAGAAGAGATGGTTGGTTCGAAAAGGAAGGTGATGGAGACTACCAAGGCTTATAGCGTCGTTGTCGTAGAATGAGATGACGTCAAGAAGGTGAAAACTAATATTCAACGGGTTGTTGCTTGTTTGACTTCTGAGCTTGACATTGCCCGGCTAAACGGGCAAAGCTTGAGGAGTCCCTGAGGGAGGAAAAGAAGATTGCCAAGGTAAGCGGGGAGAACTTGACCATCGTTGAGGCAAAGTTGGTTGAGGCTGAGGACGCTTTGGCTAAGTCATGCAAACAAGAGGGTGTACTCGATGTTGAGTATCAGGCCATGGTTGATGAGTACGAGATGATGGCTTACACAGCGGGCTACCGTGATGCCAAGGCCAACAAGCCTCCCTGCATGTCACTTGTCTCACTTCCTAGCAAGCCCCTTGACCCTGAACTCGTCTTCCAAGGTTATTCCCACTACCTCTTCTGAAGTGCCAGCTGACATCGCTCTCGGATGAGAGATAGAGACTTAGTTCCTTCCTTTGCTTTTCTTGTAATTTTTTCCTTGTACTTTTCACTTCTTTTTACTTTGTACTATGTCATGTTCCCTTTTAATAAAGTGATCTTTTTGTACTGAGTATTTACTTATCTTTCCTAGTAGTGATAAACTTGTTTCTAAGAGGTAACACCAAAATTTCCTCCTAAGAAAACTTCTTTTGTTCTCTAACACTTGAAAAATTCTTGAAAAAGAATTTTCTTCTGAACGGGGATTTCATTTTCTTGAAGATCTCCCTTTCTTTGGAAAATTTCATTTTCTAAAAAATTTCGAGAAATAAAAGACTCTTTTAGAATGAATAAAGGGTTTTCCCGGTTACCCGTTTTCTCCGTGCCCGTTTCTATTTTCCATCCATTGAGGCTGGAACTCCCTTCTTGTTTATAGTGTAATGGGTTTGTTCTCCATTTCGTTTGTTGTAATTTCTTTATCATTGGTGTGATGAAGCAAGCCCATTTGAGCTTGTCCATTTCCATGGTTTTTCCTTTCTAAGTCATTTTTCCTTTTAAGAGTAGAATTTATGGGATGCCTCTCTCAAGGACTTTTCATGCCCCTCCCAAAAACTTTTTATGCCTTTATTTCTTTTTGGGAGTAGAACTTATGAACTACCCCTCCCAAGGACTTTTTATGTCCTTAATACATTCTGGGATTAGGACTTATGAACTGTCTCTCCCAAGAACTTTTTATGCCCTTAATTCCTTATGGGAGTATGACTTATGAGCTGCACCTCTCAAAAACTTTTTATGACCTAAATTGCTTCTAGGAGTATGACTTATGAACTACCCCTCCCATTGACTTTTTAGGCCCTCATTTCCATTTTCAATGATGATTTACCTGAGGAAAGAAGATTAGCACCAATGTTTCTACGTGAAAAACCCTTGTTGAAAAAAAACCACGGGAAATGTGTTCCACTTATAATGAGTTTTTACATTATTTACATAAAAAAAATTTCAAATGAACTGCGTTCCATGGTTTGTATAATTCCACTCCTTCTCCAATTTTCAAGTGGTAATAGCCGTTTTCTCCTATTTTGCTGATGACATATGGTTCTTCCCATGTTGGTCCGAGCTTCCCTTCTGAAATTCCCGCTTCCTTACTTTCTTCTAGAAATAAGATCTTATTTTCTTGTTCTAATGGACCATTGTGATCAAGACTGCTTCCCGCCTTCCCTCTAGTTCATCAAGACTGTTTCTTAGGAGTTCTTTGTTCTTTTGTTCATTTAACTCAAATCTCATGGTAAGGATTCCAATTTCCAGGGGAATGACTGCTTCGACTGTCGTTTCTCTAGGAGTTGTTTTATGCGCCCACAAAACTGTGTGTTCCAGCTGTTTCTTCTAGTTATCTACTATGACCCGGTTTGATCTTCCTGCTTGCCTGTTCCCCAATGGATACTATGGCATGGAGAAGCGGTTTGTGATTTTTAGATCTTCACAAAATATTCTTACTATGTTCTCGGTGAACTGAAGTCCGTTAAATACCAAGATTGGGGGAATCCCGTACCTGCACACCAAGTTTTTCCATAGGAACCCCTTTACTTCTTCCTCCCAAATTCTGGCAAAGGCTTTAGCCTTGATCGACTTAGTAAAAAAATTTCCTTGCTACCGATAAAAAATACTTCTGGGCAAGTACCATGGGGAATGGCCCAACAATGTCCAGGGCCCACTGCATAAATGACTAAGGAGTAGCCACGGTTTTGAGTTCTCTGGGGGCCATTTCTGTTACGGGCGTGAAGCGGTGACACTTGTCGCACCTTTTCACATATTGTTTGGCATCTTTATGTATTCAGTACTAATAGTATCCTTCATTCATGACTTTATGGACTAGTGATCTGCCCCTAGTGTGGTTTTTTCCTAAGCCCTCATAAATTTTCGCTAACACATAGTGGGCCTCCTTTTCCCCTAGACATTTCTGGTACGGTCCTGCAAACGTTTCTTATATAATATCCCATTAATCACCGTGTACCTGTCACCCCATTTTTTCATCTTCTTTAGGAAGCGTTCATTCTTCAAGTAAGCAGATTATGTCGTCCTGCCAACTCGACTCTCATTCAACTTCTACATCAGGCACGCTATTCCACAGGAGCGAGATGTTTGGCTCTTTCAAAATTTCCACTAGGACATTCCTTTTGTAAGGGAAGCATAATGAAGATCCAAGATTCACCAACGCATCAGCGTGCCCATTGTCTGTTCTCAGGATTTGTTAGATCTCGTAATTTTTTAGCATGTCGAGGAGATCTTTTGCTCGTTGTAAGTAGTTCATCATCCGTTCATCTTTGGCTATGTATTCCCCCGTGACCTGTTTCACATTTAGCATGGAAACACATAATACTTTTACATCAGTTACCTCGTAGTCTCGCAGCAAAGATAGTCTTACGATCATTGCTTCATATTCCGCTTCATTATTTGAAGCATTGAATCTGAAGGAGATGGAGTGCTCCAATATTCCCCCGAAGGGAGTTTGTATTACTACTCCCGCGCCTGCTCCCCTATTATTTGATTCACTATCAACAAGAGTCTCCGTGTTCCTTCTTCTTCCGTTTGATGGGGTTCCTTTTTTACTTTTCCTTAAGTGAAGTCTGCCACAAACTCCGCTAATATTTGCTTCTTTATTAAAGTTCGGGGTTCGTAACTGATGTCGTACTAGCACAGCTCAATTGACCACTTGCTATTCTCTCGCTTGCCTCCATTGAGTGCAGAAGGCTTTTAACGGGCGAATCTGTTAACACCTTTATGCTATGGGTCTGAAAGTAAGGCCTTAACTTTCGTGCTGCAGTTACAATGGCTAAGACCAGTTTCTCCATCCATTTATATCTCGTTTCTTCCGCTACAAGACTATTGCTCATGAAATATACAGATTTCTATTTCTTTTCCTTTAGTTTGATGAGTATTGCGTTGACTGCCCCCATCGAGACGGCTACGTAGAACAGATGCTGCTTTCCAGGAGTAGGTTTGGAGAGTAAGGGGGAGTTGTTAGGTATTCCTTCATCTTGGCAATGGTTTGTTCACACTCTTTATTCTAGTCGCTCGTGGAATTTATCCGCAACCTCTGGAGGAAAGGCTTGCATCTGTCCATTGACCTAGAGATGAACTTGTTTAGAGTGGTTAATCTTCCCGTTAACCCTTAAATTTCTTTGAGGTTCCGCGGGGAATTCATTTCTGCGATTACCTTTACTTGGTCCGGGTTTACTTTGATTCCCCATTGTGTAACTAGGTGACTATAAACTTTTTCGCCGCTACTCTAAACATGCACTTCCTTGGGTTCAACCTCATGGAGTTTCTCCTTAGAACAGAAAAGGCTTCTTCAAGGTTCTGAATGTGGTTTTTCCGCTTCTTACTTTTGACCAACAATTCATCAACATAGACTTCCATTTTCTTCCCAATCTGCTCACAGAAGACCCTGTTCACCATCCTTTGATAAGTTGCACTTACATTCTTTAGACCAAAAGGCATGACTTTGTAACAATAAATGTCTTATTATGTAATGAAAGAAGTTTTTTCCTGATGGGTGTCGAATCCACCAAAAATAAAACCAACTTAGTCCTAAAGTAGATATATTGCATTAGTGGTGAGTAGGATCGTCTCCTCAAGGAAATGAATGATTTCAATTCTTCTTTAACCAATGAATAAACCAAATAATCAAAAGGATTTTAGAAATTATAAAAATCAATGAAAATAAACTAAATTAAATTACATTAACAGAATTAAGTCAGTCAAAGAGAAAATCAATTTATCAAAATTTCTAGCCAAAGGTTTAATTTTCAGATGGTGAATTGATCATTGAAGCAAAGAATTACTTTTATTAATTAAATGAATCAGTTATAATTATCGGTCATCCCTGCATAATCAATTTCTTTTTAAATCGTAGAATAATTAGGTAGAGTGGATTAACTATTCTCTAACTAACAAATAAACCTAGAGAAGCGCTTAGATTTTAATTTATCAATAACATTAGAAACTAGAGAAACCTAATTCTAACCAATAAACACAAGAGCAGGTGTTTATTTAAGTCAGACTACGCAATCCAAAGATATTTTTTGAGGATACATTTTTCCACAATATTAGAAAGTCATACGATTATATATATGAATTTTTAGTTGGCTGTATAGTGTTATTCAATTCATGCAACTGGCCATTTTTGCAAAAAAACTAAATCAACACTAATAATACGAAGTACGGAATTGCACAAACATAAAAACAAAAAAGAATAAAAATAAATTCATATCTCACAATCTTTTGAATACCAATCTTCAATTAACCTCTGACTAGATAAGAGATCTAGTTATCCATAATTGAGTAAATAGCAGTACCAGGTTTGAATAATAATTGCCAAGGGAAAAAATACAATTATGAAAATAATCCAGAAATCCCCTTTTATCCGACCCCCAAAATAAAATATATAAAATAGGAAAATATCATCGTATCCCTATTATAGATCAATCCTCCTCAAATTTGACTTCCCTGATTGGCCCAAAAATAACTTCCAAAACAGTTAGGAAGTTTTTCAAACTTAAACAAAATCAAAATCTGATCTGTCATTCTTTTCAATTCGTAGGCACCAAGAAAGCCTTGCCCACGACTAATGCACCAACAAAGTGACAGAATTCCTTTATAACGCAGCATCAACAAATCCAATCTTTTAACTTTATCTTTGCTTCTTTCCTGTCCTAGAACCATAAAATAAAAATTAAGTAAGATCCTCCCACAAAACATGATTAACCAGAGTAATTACAAGAGAAATAATAATAAAAGAAATGTATAATTTATGAACTATCATTTCCTAATCAAGTTGAAACATTTTCACCTGATTGTAATCTGAGTAAGCATGCACGAAGCTGAGTAGTTTGTTCCCTGAAGCGGCGTCTACCATTTGATCTATCCTTAGTAGTGGGTATTCATCTTTGGGTCATGCCTTATTTAGGTTAGTGAAGTACACGGAGATCCTTTACTTCCCATTCTTCTTCCTCACTATTATGACATTAGCTAGCCACTAACGGTAGTTTACTTCCCTGATAAAATCTGCTGCCAAGAGTTTCTCGACCTCCTCTTTGATTGCTTGATTACGTTCAGAGGCAAAGCATCTCTTCTTTTGTTTTACAGGTTTTACGGTGGAATTCGTGTTTAACATCTGGCAAATTATCTCCTCTAGAATGCCGAGCATCTCTTGTCCCGTTGATGTAAATACATATCCATTTTGCTTCTGAAATTTCACCAACTTCTCTTCTCATTCTCCTCGAGACGGGCGTCAATGTTGGTCATCTTCTGGGTCCCTTCCTCTAAACATATGAGCTGTGTTTCCTCTCCCACCTCGTACCTCAAGTTGTCTAGCCCGTTTCCCTGTGATTGCTATAAATCCGCAGGTATTTTTCCTTTGACCTTTTCCGTAGCCTTTTTCTTACTGGATTCTAAAGCGGTCACTAAATACATGCGAGTCGTGGGCTAATCACCTCTTATTGTTTCTCTCTCATTCATTCTACTCTTTCTCCTCTATCATAAAGGGATCTGAGCGAAAATTATTTTCTTATCACAAGACTTGTGAAGACATATGATACACGTACAAATGAACATCCTTGAGAAAGGAATCCCCATTTTCACTCCCTCTGGTGACGGGTACTTCAACACTTGGTAGAACGTTGAGGGTACAACCTTCATCCTGTGGAGCCAAGTTTTCCCAAGGATCGCATTGTATGGGGAAGTCGTTCCCAGCACCATGAACTCTGTCATATAGTTAAACAAATATGCATTCATCGGGAGAGGTAGAGTTCCTTCCAAGTAGCTGATGGCTCCGTTGAAACCAATCAACGGCTGTGAATTCGCTTGCAACTTTTGATCTCCTATGGATATTTTCTCTATGGCTTCTTAGTATATGATGTTCACTGCCCTCCCGTCGTCTACCAAGCCTCTCCTCAACAGGCAGTTTCCAACTTATATTGAGATGACTAGGGCATCGTTATGGAGCCTGTCATGCCCAAAATCATCGAACACTAGTGGCAGATTCCCACATTGATGTCTGAGGGTTTTTGTCGATGTCTTTCTAACATTGCCCATTTGCAGTATATTTTCCTTTCCTTTTTCGTTGTTCCTTTTTGATCGGTTAGTGCTATAACCGTCACAATGATGTAGAGGAGTTGCTTCCCTTTGTCTTTCTTGTCTTCCCCATGAATGTCTTTCTTAGCCTCCGGCTACTTTTCATCTTTCTTTACAAATTGACTAAGGTACCCTTCCTTGATCAGTTGTTCAATATAATCTTTACGCAAAAAATAGTCCCGTGTGTAATGCTCGTTGCTTCTATGATAGGAACAGTACTTGTCTTTATCCCTGTAGCTTGGTTCCTTGGTGAGCGGGGCTGGTGTTTTAGCCAAGGTTTTTCTATGATAGACTCAAGTATCTAGTTGACCGGAATGGCGAACGGTGTGTAGACTTTGTCCCGTGGGCGGACTCTGTCAAAATCCCATCATGGGTACATGATTCTTTCTTGCTTGATATTCTTCCCATCTTCTCTTTCCTTTCTATCGTGCTTCCTTTTTTGGGTCTCATACCTCTTTCTCGTTTCTACGATACCTATTTTTTTTTGTTCAGTCGTTCTCTGCATACTCCTCTTTTCTTCTTCTAGAGTGATGTATGCTTGCACCGTTAGAAAACTTCTACCAAAGAAAGGGGTTTCACTTTTAGCAGATCCTCAGAAAATGGTGATTCTAGGTCTAGACCTCTTCGGAAGGCCAATCTAGCGAACCAATCATGACAGTTCTCAACCTTGGCCATCTCATCATTGAAGTGATGAGTGTACTCCCACAAGGACTTCCCTTCTTTGGTAGAGATTATCATTAGGTGTTCCAAGTCTTCCATGACTTTAAGGTAAGTAAAGTATTGCTCTATGAAAATGGAGGACATGACAGCGAAGCTCACGATTGAGTACATCGGCAAGGAGTGATACCACTTCAAAGCCATTCTATCTAAACTACTGGGGAACATTCTACACATCAACTTGTTATCATGTTGGTATAACGTTATGTCTTTTCTAAATCGTTGAATATGGACTATGGGATCAGTTTTTCCTTCATAGCATTTGAATCTGTGAGCGACAAATTTTTTATGTACGGGCGCCGTTAGGACTTCTGGGCTTAATGGTGTCCTGATAAGAGATTCAAGATCAATGTTTCCCATACTCTAAAGATTCCTCATTTCCATCATCTTTTATTCCAACAGTTCTTTTATTGCTTCATTTGACTTGACTTGGGATTGCCAAGCCTCTCGTAGCTTCCTTTACAAGGTTTTGCGACTAGACTTCCTCTTCTCGTCACATGTTTCTACTGTTCTTGTGGTCTCCTTGTCTTGCATCTCGACAATTGCCTCCAGAGTGGGCTTCCTGTTCATTGTTATTTTCCCGCTCATCTTCATTCACCCGATGACTGACCTCTGCTTGCATTTTTACAAGTTCCTGTTGTAGTGTGTTGATCTGATCTTGCACATTCTTCCATGAATTACGTGTTGCTTCAATGTTCCTCCATTCCATCTCATGCATCCTACTCAGAATCGTTTGCAACATTTTGATTACTGGGGTTGGTTGATCTATGTGGTCATCTCCATTTTTGGTTATGTTTCCCTCATTTAAGGTTGTGTCCGATCTAGTTCTAGGCATGTTTATAGTATTGTAGAGTGGGCCTCTTGAGCTTTTCTCTCAACTTTCAATGAAAGCACCCAAATGTAAATTATTTTTTCCCCTAATCAGAGATCAAAGAGAAAAACATTGATAATGGTTGATTTATATGTGTATTAATGAGAGAGAGAGTGTGTGTGTGTGTGTGTGTGTGTGTGTGTGTGCGCGCGCGCGCACACGTATGTGTAAGGAGTAAATGCTCTGAGTTATATTTGTTTGAGTTTCACTTAATACAGTGGCCTTATATAGACTTCCTAATTTACATAAGTTGATTAGAATAATAATAAAAATGGAGGGGAATGATTATACTCCCTCTATGGTATCAGAGGCATTCATTATGTCTAGAGATTGCACCTATACATGAGGATCTTTCTACCAGATATGGGCCCCTTTCATTTTCGTATTTATTATTTCCATCTGTCTTATCAGCCGTCAATCAATCACAACCACTTATTGATTTCTTGGGGTTCAAACCAATCAATTGTAGCCAATTGGTGGCCTGCTAGCATGTCTCATCCGAGTCACTCAGCCACCTAATCAATCACTACCACGTGATTATCATTCTGGATCCCTTTCATTTGTTCCCGTTCCTCTTGTAGTCCTTCCCATCTCGCTCCTGCGTAGTTCAGCGAGTGCTTTTCCTGTTCGGGGTAGTTCTCCGTGTCTCAGGCTCCTTTCCCCTTCTCAGAAGTGTGGTCCCCTTAGTCTTTTCCCGTTCTTGAAGGCATGGGTCCCTCGTCAGTCAGTTGCCGTTAACTAGTCACCTTTTTCCATTGTGATGCTCATTCCCATTCTGACGCTCTTTCCCATTCTTGAGGTGTTGGTCCCTATCTGCCGTTCCCCTTCTGATGCTCCCTCCTATTTTTTAGGTGTTAATCCCCATCTTGAGGCGTTGATTCTCATTCTTGAGGTGTTGATCCTTCCTGTTTGTTTGAGGGTGTCTCGTGACTTCAGTCTTCTTTCTTTGCTCCCATTCTCCCGTTCCTCCATTATCAGCCCTTTTTGATCGATCATCTTTGTCCACGTTGTAGTTGATATATTTTACTTGTTCAGCCTATAAATATATGTTCAATGTAAACAAAGGGGGGGATAGAATCCAAGCAAATATTTATTAAATGCATTGTCTTTTCTCTCTTCTCTCTCATTACACTGTCAAAATTCTTCTAACATAGAGGAAAAACCCTTTGCAAGAGGCATATGTAACAAAATAGAGGACACAATCCTACATGAAATACCAGAGAATATCATAGTTTTTCCCGTGATTTTTCTTCTCTTTAAGAGTTTTTCACGTAAATTATGGTGTCTTTATTCTTTCATTCTCTCTCTAAATTATTATCTTTTTATTATTTGTTCGTAAAGGGTTCCCCACACAGAAAAAATCCTTTACATTTTGGTGCTCTCATTGAGAGAGAAAAAAACTCAAGGAATCCATTCCAAAACATCACAAACCAAATCAAACGTGCCTCAACAACGAAAGCGGAAATGGAAACCACAATGGGTTTGAAGTAGAGATGAAAATGAAAATAAGTACAAAACTGGAAATGGAATGAAAAATGGTAAACTTATTCCTTACATATTCGATTGGATTATTTCTTTTACATCATTATCAGTTTCTAAAAAAGGAGAGAATTTATTTGATTTGTGATCTACAAAAGTCTTGACAACGGGAAAAGTCTTGAGAATGAGAAAGAAATTGTCTTGACAACGGGAAAGAAATGCATTGACAACGGGAAAAGCCTTGAGAACAGAAAGAAATCTCCTGACAACGGGAATGAAATGTCTTGACGATGAGAAAGTCTTGAGAACGGGAAAGAAATGTCTTGACAACAGGAAAAGTCATGAGAACATGAAAGAATTATCTTGACAACGGAAAAAGTCTTGACAACGGGAAAGAAATGTCTTGATAATAGGAAAGAAATGTCTTGACAACAGGAAAAGTCTTGAGAATGGGAAAGAATTGTCTTGACAACAGGAATGAAATGTCTTGATAACGGGAAAGAAATGTCCTGATGGCGGGAAAAGAAATGTCTTGACGATGGGAATGAAATTATCTTGACGGTAGAAACAGAATTATCTTGACAACGGGAGCGGAATGTATTGACAATGGGAAGGGAAAATCATGGCAACATGAACGAATATGAGTACAAAAATGGGTACGGAAAAGGAAAAATCATGGCAACAAGAACGACTATGAGTACTGAAAAGGAAAATGGGTACGAAAATGGAAACTGCTATGAGTAGTAAACGGGATTGGAAAACGAAAACGGGAAATTTTGGACGATAATTACATGGCTAATCTTATATCATCAGAAGGATACAAAAGTCTATTGTTTATAGGATTTTACAGAAATCAATTCGGAGCTCTCGATCAAAAGTTATGATAGTTTTCATTGGTGTTGTTTAGGAAAGTAAACATATTCACAGTTTTCAAATTTAATTTTTAAACTGTATAGCCTTAGATAGTATTATTTCACAAATTATATATTATTAGAAAGATAGGATGTCTAATTTTTGAATAAATTTGTAGAACTCAATTCGGAGCTCCCGAGAAAAAGTTACGACAATTTTCATGATCATGACAAGTCCTATATCATCAGAAAGATAGAGAAATCTACTTCATGAAAAATTTTATGAAAATCAATTTGAAGCTCCCGATCAAGATTTATGATAGTTTTCATTGGTGTTGCACAAGAAAGTAAACATATGAACACTTTTTAAATTTAATTTTTAGACGGTATCAATTTATATAGTATTATATGACAAATAATATATCATTAGAAAGATCTGATGTCTACTTCTTGAAGAATTTTATAGACCTTCATTTAGAGCTCTTGAGCAAAATTTATAACAATTTTCATTACTGTTGCTTAGGAAAGTGGATTATGCAGAATGATCAACTTCAAAATTAAACTGTATTTACTGGAATCTAACTACACGACAATCATATATCATCAGCGAGATACAAAAGTCTATTTATTGGAGAATTTACAGAATTCAATTTAGAGCTTTCGATCAAAAGTTACGATAATTATTGTACATATTGCTCTAAAAAGTAAGGCTATTCACGTCTTTTAAATTGAATCTTTAAACTGCTTCATTTTATACAGTATTATATGAAGAACTATATATCGTTAAAAGATACATACATATAATTCTTGAAGAACTTTACAGAACTCGATTCAGAGCTCTCGAACAAAAGTTATAATAATTTTCATGAAGGTTGTTCAGGCATATTATGCATAATAGACAATTTTGGAAATTATACCACATTAATTGGAAGCCAATTATATGGCGAATTATTTATCTTCGGAATTATATGAAAATCAACTTCTTAAAAATTTTCACGGAATTCAATTTGGAGCTCTCAATCAAAACTTATGGCATGATAGCTTGCAGACTGCTTACAAGATAAATACTTGGTGTCAACTCTCTCTCTTTTTCAACAACAAATGAACTAAGGGCGTAAGTTCTTCGGATGAGCAATTCATAAGTTCTATTATCAGAAAAAACTAATGGCGTAAGTATTTGGGAGGGGTAATTCATAAGTCTTATTCTGAGAAGGAAATAAGAGTATAAATCCTTGGGAGTGTGTACAGACGGGGTTCTTAGAAGGAAATGAAAATGTGGCCATGGCTCTACAGAATGAGCCCAAATCCTTGGGAGCATCTATAGACGCCGTTCTTAGAAGAAAATCATGGGACCTCTAAGTTCTAAAAGCTTATATCCTTAGAAGTGTCTATGGACATCGTTCTCAGAAGAAAATAAAAAATATTCAACAAAAATATCCTTGTCTAATGGTTCAGGTGATGCTCAAATAATTCATAATGGAAACAATTGAAGAAAGCAAAGATGAAATATTTTTTGAAAATAACACAACGGACGATCCTAAAACTGAAGCTCAAAACAAGGCCATGGTTCTTTATTTGAATTAAAGTCCTTAGAAGACGGGTAGATTATAAACCCTTCTCTCTAGAAGGAAATTAAAGCTTTTCCCTTGGAACAAATTTTACAAAGCTATTTATTCTCTAGCAAATATTAAGGTCATGAGAATAGATTCTGGGATAAAAGACATTGAAACTAAAAATGTTTGAAAATGGATTCTACTATGGAAATGATTATTCTCAGGAGAACTTAGAAACAAAGGTTTCCTAAGTGTTCGAGAGCGAGTTTCGTTGAAAGCTGCAAGTCGGCAAAATACCAGATTTTAATCCTCAAAACTTGCTAAAGTCTTTGAAGAACAACAAAAAGAAGAAATTGTGAACAATTATTCTCATTTATCGAAGCATAAATACAAAGAAAAAATACAAAATGAGAGACGAACAAAAAAAACAAGGAAAATGGAGAACACTATCAATGAGCCCGTAGTAAAGAAATGGGAAAAAGTCTACCAATAAGTCCATAGCAAGGAAATGGAAAAAATTCGACCAATGAATGTAGAGCATCAAACTCGAAATTATGAAACGGTACACTCATTCCTCACTCATTAATAAATTATTATGTTATTGTGCTTGTATAACATTCTTGTCACGGATCTTGACATACGAGAGAAGGAAAAGAAAAATGAAGAAACAGGAAAAATTTATCAATGAGCCCGTAGTAAACAGAACAGAAAGACATAACAGCAAAATGAATGACAAGTAATTATCATCGATAGCAAGCTGATAAAAAGTTGCTCGACAACCGTAACATAAGTATCCCATATGGAAAAATTTTACAATTCTGAATTTTTCCCCGACATTGATACGGCAAAATAATTTTTTTGTTTCAAATAATTAGTAAGATTTATCGTATTAGGGGTTTATCAAATATGTAATGGGGTTTACTAAATACGTACAAACTAATGAATCTTAGAGAGATTCATCAAATACATACTGGTGTTCACAAAATATGTATAAGGGTTCACCAAATACGTAATGGGGTTCATCAAATATGTATAAATTAATAATTTTTGGAAGAGTTCACCAAATATGTACTAGAGTTCACCAATTATGTACTAGAGTTCACTAAATACGTACAAAGTCATTTTTAGTGATCCCCTTTAAGAATTATTAATTTTGTATGTATTTGGTGAACCACACTATAAATTTGGTGAACCTCTCTAAGAATTATTAATTTGTATGCATTTAATGAACCTCAATACGTATTTGGTGAATCCATGTACATATTTGGTGAACCTCTAATATATTGGGTTCACCAAATACATACAAATTAATAAATCTTGGAAGGGCACATCAAATACATATTAGGGTTCACCAAATACGTATAGATGAATAATTATTGGAGAAGTTCACCAAATATGTACTTGGATTTACCAATTGTGTACCCGTTCATCAAATATGTACAAAGTCATTTTTGGTGAACCTCTCCAAGAATTATTAATTTTGTACGTATTTGGTAAATCTCACTATGTATTTAGTGATCCCTAATATATATTTGATTAACCACTCCAAGAATTATTAATTTTGTACGTATTTGGTGAACTCCAATATATATTTGGTGAACCCCAATACATTTTTGGTGAACCTCTCGAAAAAAAAATTTTAATTTTTGATGAACCCCTCAAAATTCCCTTCGTACCCCACTACGAATCTAGCGAACACCAAAAAACCCAATCGCCCCTCTTCAGCCTCCAATTGTGATTCTTCAACCTCCAAACGCCATCCTGAAGGTGAAAATCACTCTTCTTTGTTGCCAAACGCCAAGATTCTCAGTTCATGTATAGAATCAAAAATCAATCATTACATCATACAATCATATATGGATCTAAATTCTAGATCTCTTTCTCTCTTTCATACAATTATGCCTTAAATTTATCATTTTATACACAATTATGTCTTACATTTATCAATTCATATGTCACACATTAATATGTATGTCACACGATCATACATGGATTATTCAAATTTATGAAATATGTTGTTGTGATTTTGTGACAAGTATTAAAAGAGATGGATTTTCACCATGTATAATTATAGGTCATGATATGGTCGTTAAATCTCATTTATCGGTTTGACGAACACGTATAACCTCCAAGGTTAGCTTAACCTTTTATTTTATAATTATTACCCTATAAGAATGTATTATTGATTATGTTATCGTGATTTTATGACAAATACCAAGTAAAATATTTTTTCACTATTTAACGAACATCTATAACCCCTAAGATTAAAGGCGAACATATTTAGAACACTCGTTCTCTAAATGAAAACATTCACTAAATTTTAAAAAATAATTTTTCACTATTTAACAAACATCTATAACCTCTAAGATTAAAGGCGAACACATTTAGAACACTCGTTCTCTAAATGAAAACATTCACCAAATTTTAAAAAATAAACATATTCTCCATATTTCTATATTGCATCTAGGCCAAATGCCATCACCACATGGCGAAACGTTATCACCACATGGAAAAATTCCATCATCACATGGCGAAACACCACCACCTCATGGCGAAACGTCATGTGTTGATGGCGTTTGAGCTCCTAAACACCATCTTCTCAGTGGAGTTTGGGACCCCAATGGCACCTTTTTAATGGCTAATCACCATTTTTTTGTGATACTCTATACTGGCGATTTCTCTAACCTATACTGACGATTTCTCTAATCTATACCGGCGGTTTGTCCAACCTATACTGACGGTTTTTCCCCTATACCGGTGATTTCTAAAGATTTTTCCAATTTTATGTGGTTTTTTGTTATTTTTTTGGCGGTTTCGCATCAAAACAATGGGTTTTCAGACCTTTTTACAACGGTTTTGCAATAAAGTTGATTTAATAAAATTGATCAGGGTATTCTCGATGAATTGCAAACAAAGTTATCAAGATTCTGGATTTTTCAATGCGAACATTAAGTACTTTCACTTATATTTTAAGTTAGTTTTAAATTAAGTAATTAATTGTTAAAACAATTGAACACTTATTCATAAACGTATAAGAACATATTATTGATTATGTTGTTGTGATTTTTATTACAAGTATCAAGTAAAATAATTCTTTACCATTTAATGAACATGTATAACCCTAAATCTCAGTTTACATACACTTAGCTATTTTTACAACTTAGTTACATACACTTAGTAATTTTTATTCACTTATGGTCCATTTGGAACCAATTTTGAGATGGAAAATAAATGAAATGATTGCAAAAAATACTGCTGTTTGGAAGTAAATGGATTTGAAATGAAATGGATTTAATTTTCCTTGTTTGGAAATTTTCCTTAGCAATTTTCTCACTTATGGTCCGTTTGGAACCAATTTCGAGATAGAAATGATTTCAAATCCTTATAAGGAAAGAAATGAAATTATTTCAAATCAATATTGTTGTTTGGAAGTAAATGGATTTGAAATGAAATGGATTTAATTTTCCTTGTTTTGAAATGATATGGATTTGAAAAGAAATGAATTGAGATAAAATTATATTTCTATTATGCCCTCAACTTAATAACTAATATAAAATGTGAAATACAGGAATTTTTCAATATATAAAAAATGGCATTATTTAGCATTATTACAAAAATATAAAATATTCTAAAAGTGTCCACACTCAATTGTTGAGTGTTATTATTAATAAGAAAAAATACAAATAAAACAACAGTGATTGTATCATAAATTAATGATCAAGATAAACACTTAATTAATTGTTGCAACAATAATAGTAAGGAAATGTGTGCTCGAGGTAAGTTATTTTTCGCCATGATTTGACATCTTCCAACACAATCATTGTTTGCGCACAGCCATTGGGAACCCAAAAAATGTATCAACACTTATCGGATCAGATAGTAGGAACTCAGTGGCTTTGCTTATAAATTCATTATCCATTCTCATTTCCATCAGTGCATTAAACACTTCATCTGCAATATAAATACGACGATTGTGCTCTCAAGAAATAACATTTGCTTCTCTAGTGACATCATTAGCTTCACATGTAAATATATTTTGTAAATAGTCATGTGTTCATCATATGAAAATAAAAAAGTATTTTTGGAGAAACAAACATCACCTTTATCAAGCACCATTGCAACTTTCTCCATTGAACTTGTAAGTACTTCCAATTTATCTCCTATTACATCGACCACATGTGTTTTCTTCTTAACACACTTAGAAGATGAAACAGATGTAGATGGCATGTTTTGATGTTGGACATTATTATCTTCAGTTTCATCAAAACTTTCAATATGTATCTCATCTCGTGCTACACGTTCATCAATATCATTGATACTCATTGAATCTTGTTGTGCCCAACAACGTACCTTTTCTTTTGCACTTATCTGCAGCTGATCCAGTTGCTCTGTCTTGGACATAAATTTCTTTGAAAATTTCATAGTTATAAATTGGTTTTCCATTAACTTATTGTGTTTTTGGATAAGACTACAAGTCAATAGATTAAGTTTAATATTTATACTCATATAATAACATTACCACTAACTCTAAATGAACTAAATAAATATCAAATTTGAAGAGGACATACTTGTATTAGGGTATCCCATACAGCTGGTTCTGCCTCAATCGTTTCCGTGATACTATTCGAGCTAAAGCCACTACCACGACGGAGCACTTCCAACCCTATGGTCATTTTATCTTTTATGATCTTCAAACGATTAATGATATTCTCCTTTGATATCTCCAATTGGAATTTTGAATTCATAGCTTAAATCGCATTTTGGTAAGGTTCATTTGTAAAACTTCTGTCTGATTTTTGTCCAAGTAGTTTTTGTTCTTTTAGAACTTCTAGGAGCCATTGACAATATCCATCAACTTATCTGGATCCATATTTCACTTAGAAATATCTGTAGGTCAAAATATCAAATGAAGAATATAGGAAAAATAATAATATATAGATAAAAAAAATTAAGAATCTCAATTCTTACACATGAAATAAATTATTAAATATATAAATAATTGAATTGTTTCACATTATACAGAGATGAAAAAAATTAGGTAGATAATAAAAGACACAATGAATATACAGATTAATGTTCATTAGTGTAATCTTGCCACATTCAAGTTGTTATGGACTCTCGAATTTGTTGTCCACGTCTCGCATCTTCAGTTAAGCTCAAAGATGGTACTTGATCCACATCTATATTTCACTATTCATAACTTCACGATCAACTTCTGCAATTAATTTTTCATCTGGATCAAAACCCATTAAAAAATTATGCAATATGCAACAGGCTAACACAATTTCTGTTTGAGTATCAAAACTATATTACTGTTCAGTTCCACTGCCAATGATGGGAAAATTTTTTTAATACACCAAAAGTTCTTTCAATATCGTTACGCAATGGTACATGTCGGTGATTAAACAGTTCGTTTAGGGATTGTGGTGCATGAGTAGAATATTCCTTAAGATGATATCGTGTCCCTCGATATGGAGCGATGAATCTGGATCTCAACATAAACCCTGAAAAATCTAGATAATATTTTCCTGTAAAAATTTAATTGTAATTTGTTAATAATTATACAGAGATAAACTTGTTTAACATAATAATAAGTAATTACTACCTTGAGGAACTTTTAACCTATCTTCTTTTTTAATGCATCTTCTAATATTCGAGAGTCTGATGCAGATCCTTCGTAACAAGGTAATACGTAAGTAAATCTTAAATCAAATGTGCATGCTGCTAGCACATTATAAGTGGGATGCTTTTTTCTTCCTCTAAACCTTGATACATCTTCTTTTGAAACTTTCACAGATATAAGTGTTCCATCAATTGCTCCAATACAATCCTAAAATGAAATGTTTATGTAAATCTACTAATAAAATCTATGGTAATATGTATACAAAAATGAAGTGTTTAGTTTTACCTTAAAGTAAGGGTTAAATCTTCTACTATTTTGTACTTCTAAGGAAACCAAAGAACCGGTTGGCTGAATTAAGAATTGATCTTCAAGTGATATGATTGACTTTAGTACTTGGTGAAAATGATGGCTCACGGTTTCACTAGATCGACGAAAGAAAAATCCAATTGTACGATTCCTCACATTATGAGATAAAATGTGGAGAAATTTTGCAACTTGATCTTCCACACAACTGTATTGACTCTCCTTAAGATATATAGTTTGTTTAAGAATGGTAACAAGCCTTTTAAAAGTAATTGGACCTATACATCATATTGAATGACACCCCTCATCATTAGACTCAATAAACTGCATCAATTGGTATCGAACTACTTCTCTTTCTAGCCTAGGTTCTTAAGGAGACTTTCCAATATAAGTTGAGGCTTCATAAAGCTCGAGTAATGCAATTAAATATCCCATGGAAGCTAATATGGCTCCAACCGCCAATCTTCTAGTTTCTTCCCAATGTCTCATGTGTAAATAAATATTAGAATATAAAATGATGTGTGTGTGTGTGCAAATATATATATATATATATAATATTACACTAATTCTTACACCAAAGGAGAACGACATATATCCAACTCTATAAACGAGAAAGCACAACATCTAATCGTAATTTATCGACGAAAAAATATATATAATCGTAATTGATTAATCGGAAAGTCAAATATCCTCTACTCAAATTACTTACAAATTCCAAACAAACAAAAAATTCAAATTACTTAACGGAAAATGAAGAAATGAAGAAAAAAAAACATCACAGATTCGGTCCAATGTATATAATTATTTTTTTTCCAAATTGGGGCATGGCAGCTTTCTTCCAAGTGATTGACTCATATCGTCAAGAATAGACTTATTTAAGCCTTGATTATTTTGTTAGATTGTGTCCAAAAATTTTCAGAAACATTATACATGTTTGAAAAGTAAAAATTAGATAGACCAACAACTAAATTAAAGTATACAGAAAATTCGATTATCAAACTCACAATTAAAATTGGTCACCATGCTTAAGAGAGTGAGAGGAAGAGAGAGAGAGTGTGTTTGAAGGGTTTTGGTCTTTGAAAGGCTTAAAAAGGGAGTGGAAAAAAGTGAGAAAAGCATTGGGCTCAGATTTAAAGCTTTCTTTGTCTCTTTGTGACCAAGCAGTGGTAAAAACACTTTCTTTGTGTTTTCCAAATTCAAACCCTCTAAACTTTTTTTTTCTTTTCTTTTGTTCTTCACCCTGTTTTCTTCAAGTTTAGCATACTAGTTTGACTTTAACAAATTGGGAAGTACTCCTCTCTAAGTATCTTTCATTTCATATCTAGATAACAACAAATCTAAACACATACCTCTAAATGCAAAAAAAGAACGAAACGTAGAGCACCGAGAGCAGACGAAGGGAACGAATCATGATGGAGGACTGACGGACTTTGCAATAAACAAAGAGAGAACAATGTTTCACAAATCAGAAAGAGAAAGAAGGAAACAAAAGAGAGAGAGAGAGAGAGAAAACTTACAGAGGTGAAGCTGGAATGGATAAAATTGAAGAGCTTGAAGCTGGATGAAAGAGGAGTAGTAGCAATTATATTGATAAAATTGAAGATGCTTTGTTGGGGGTAAAAAAGGAACCGACTGTATTTGTTGATAAAATCCACTAGGACTCCTGCAAATCTGCTCATTTTCAAAGAAAAATATTTTAGATAAAATCAGGATTTCAAATCCATTTGGATTTGAAATCCGCCGATTTTTTAAGTTGCCAAACAAAAGAAATCATTTCAAATCATAATAGATTTGAAATCCACCCAAATCCAGGGGTTCCAAACAGACCCTTAGTAATTTTCTCCACTTTGCTTTTTTCATGTACTTGTTTTCATGAAACTTAGCTATTTTCATGTACTTAATCATTTTCAAAATGAAACCATTTTTACATAAGTCATTTTGACACTTAGTCATTTTCACACTTGGTAATTTTCATACCCGTAGCCATCGGGTAAAATAATTTTTTACTATTTAACGAACACGTATAACCCCTAAGATTGGAGGTGAACACCTTTAGAAGACTCATTCTCTAAATGCAAGAATTCACCATATTCACTTTATTAAGTGAAATTAGATTGGATTAAGTAAAGATTTCCGAAGTAATTGAACACTTATTCATAAACTCGTTAAAAATTGTCATTTATAATGTTGTGATTTTGTGACAACTGTCGAACAAGACGTGTTTTCACCATATATAATTATAGGTCGTGATGTTATGATGGACAGTAAATCATATTTCTCAGCTTTTTATGTACTTACTTGTTTTGTCACTTAGCCATATTTTCATGTACTTAGGCATTTTCACATACTTAGCAATTTTTTCCACTTAGTAATTTTTAACCCTTTGTCACTTTATGTACATTTTTTTTGTCACCTAGTCGTACACTTAGTTTTTAAATACTTAATCATTATACACTTAACCAATTTAATCATTTTGTGTCTATAACGACGATTTTAATGTCTATTACAACTTTTTAGTGTTTATAGCGGCGGTTTTAATGTCTATTACGATAGTTTTAGTGTCTATAGTGGCGGTTATATTGTCTATAACGGTGGTTTTAATGTCTATAACGGAGGTTTTAGTGTCTGACGAAAATTTCTGGTGAACCAAAAAAAGGTCCACCATCAATGCCGGGAAAAAAGTTGAGGGAGGATCTCCAGAATCCTATAAGCCCATAAAAATGTCATCATGCGTGGTTTCCTCATCTTCACCATCCCAAATTCAAGAAGGACGATTAAATCTTGTTTCAGCTCCTTCAAGGTGAACCAAAAAAAAATGTTGCACACTTGTGTATCCCTCTGCTATGGAACCTTCCGGATGAGCTTTATTACGGACATGTGATTTAAGCCTACCAATATACCTAATACAATAATGTATAAGAGATTAACATCAACGCATGCAAATTTTTACCTTGTCAAGTAATTGACAACTTTTTATATTGATACCTCTCAATAGGATACATCCACCTATAATGCACAGACAGTGAAAATTTTTTCTGCTAGTTACAAACCAACAGAATAGGAGAGAAAACTAATGGAAAAAGGGACAAAAGAATTTTTCCCAACGGTTTTTCTCTCTTTACAGGCGGTTGTGAACTGCCTTGGATAGCCAAATGACTTTTGACCGCCGTTAGGCTTTTGATAATCTGTATAACTATATTTGCACGTAAATTCACAATCATGTTTCAATAAATTTTTACTCACAATTTTAACATGACGATATGGGTTACTAATTATTTACTAGTGGTTTTGAACAGCCGATATATGTTCATTTTTTTCTTTAAGAGTTTAAAAACTGTTTAGTATTTAGCCAAATTATAGCAAGAATATCATTGTTTTTATGCATATGCTACAATTTTATATGCAAATACAACTTTCAATAGATTCCTACATTAGAAAATTCACAATACTACATTAACATAATATCAATTAATAGAACATCTCATTGTCATTAATCTTCCACTACACACATCTCATGAATTAAACGTAAAAAACACTTATGAAGTTAAGCGCTACAAATGTCATATCCATACCATTACAAGATAAGTTAAAACACAAAACCAAACTTCAAATCACATGGTTCACAGCCACTGATATCATGCCTGCTTCAAATTCCTGAAGATAAAAGAACAAAGGCTACCGGAGTATAAAAACTTTACTATATTGATCAACTAAAAGCATTACAATTACAATGAAAAGAGATTATATAAATACAAGAATCAAAGAATCAAAACAGTTGGTAAATGATTAGTTGAGAATATTCAGCCAATCATTTGCCAATGATTATTAAAAACCAATATTCTCCCTTAGCCAATTAGTAAGCGTCGAGTGTCTATTCAATTGAGATTTCCATATGCTTTTGTAGATAATAGGGAAGAGCTAGCTGGAGGCTGAGGTGGAAATGAAATATCATCTTGCATTGGTGATTTTGTTTCCATGCAGATTACGTGGGAAAGCTTCTTTGTAGATTACAGGTTGTGTAGGAGGAAGCTCGTCATTGTTCTTAAATGGCAAGTGTATTGAAAGCTTGATCATGTCATCCCTGATCTCTCAAACATGTCTCTCAAAGACACTTACAAGGGTAAACAAAAACTAGTAATTGGTAATGGTAACCTTCTTCCCATACATTGCTCTTACTCTTTATGAACTTCTATATGTTCTTACTGCCACAAAAAACTTGCTATGTGTTTCTAAGTTAACTACCTCTAATCATCTTATTGTTACCTCTGATTTATCCTCTTGTATTGTGCAAGACAATATTTCAAAGGAAGTTCTTCTCTAGGGTGTCCTTAGAGAAGGAATGTACTACTTTACAATGAAGTAACTCCCTCTTTTATCATCCAAGTCCACCTTAGTTCCTGATTTAAGTTTAAGTACTTCTAGGTCTTGTTTTCTCAGTACTTTAGATAAGAAAAATGAAGCTAAATTGTGGCACTTTAGGTTAGAACATCCTTAAGTTTCTGTTTTATAGGTTGTCTCCAAGCATGTAGCTCATTCCTCTATCAGCAATGTAATTGATTTCTGTTCTTGGCAAAATACATCAAGCTCATTTTCCTTGCTTTCCTAATATTGCTCAAATGCCCTTTAAGCTTGTTCACTCAGACTTATGGGGACCCTCCCTAATACTGTACACTCTTGATTATAGGTACTACATAGGTTTTATAAATGATTGCACTCGTTATACTTAGATATTTCCACTTAAACTAAAATCTCAAGCCAAAACAGTCATTATTTATTTTCTTACTTACATTGAAAGGAAAATTATACTAAACTATAATGTCTACAAACGGATTAAGGATTGAATATACGTCTTTCTACCAATATAACTCAGTTAGGGATCACCTTTAGGCATCCATGCCCTCACACTCACCAATAAAATGGTAGAGTAGAGAGAAAACATAGAGATATTGTAGAAAAAAGGTCTTACATTACTTGCTCATGCTCAGCTTGCACTCTCCTTTTGGTGGGAGTCTTTCCACACTGCCATCACTTAATTAACTTACTCCCATCACCAAATTTTCACAATAAATCACCCTATGAGCTTTTGTTTAACACATTCCCTAATTACTCTATGCTTAAGATTTTTTGGTTGTTCATGTTTTCTCTTTCTTTGGCCTTATCATAAGCGCAAGTTCAATTTTCACTCCCTTGAGTGTGTCTTCTTAAGTTACAGTAGTTCACATAAGGGTTACAAATATTTTGATTCCTCAACATGAAGAGTTTATATCTTAAATAGTGTTTCTTTTAATTAATCTAAACTTCCATATCCTGCTTTACAAGCTAAGACTTCACAATTATCTTTGCCTTATGTTGTTCTCCTTCCTAGTAACTCTCATTCTCCTTCACATGAAAGTGGTACAGGCTCATCCTTAGTACCTGCAAGGATATTTCTTCTCACTCTTATTTTTGCAAGAAAAATGTAATGCTATTGGTAACTCTTTAACAAGTACATCTCCTTCTCATACTACACAATCATAAGATATAACTCATATTCATGTACATTTTCTCACTTCTCCAAGCCCATCACCACCTACCCCATCTCATTTACCACCAACTTATCCACCCCTTCCCTTACCTATTTAATCCACTCATCCCATGATCACTGGGTACAAACTAGGTATTGTTAAACCTCAGGTCTTAACTATCTGTCAAACTGCAATCAGAGAACCTATTTCAGTTTCTGAAGCTCTTACACATCCTGCATGGAAGGCAGCTATGCAGACTGAGTTTACTACCTTAGTCAAGAATAATACCTGGACCCTTATTCCCCTACTCCAGACTTGGCTTTAGTTAAGAATAAGTCATTTTTAGGCTTAAATTTAATCCGATGGTACTATTAACAAGCATAAGGCAAGGTTAGTTGCCAAAGGGTTTCAACAAACCCCTAACATTGATTTCTTTGATACCTACAGTCCTGTTATTTTACCATGCACTATTAGAGTCATATTCACATTGGCAGTCACCTATAGTTGGGATACTGATCAATTAGACATCAATAATTCCTTTTTACATGGAGAATTTTAGGACACAGTCTTCATGGAGTAACATGTTGGATTTGTTAACTCCATACTGCCTCACTATGTTTATAAACTAAATAAGGCCCGTTATGGCCTCAAGAAGGCCCCTAGAGTCTAGTTTCACAAGCTCAAGATAGCCTTACTCACTCAAGGATTCTTTAACTCTATGTCAGATTCATCTCTCTTCCTTAAAAGATCGGGCATTGACATTACTTTGATTTTAATTTATGTTGATGACATTTTGATCACAAGTTCCTCTCCTTATCTCATTCAACAAGCCATTAATCATCTTAGCTCCTCCTTCTCTCTCAAATCAATGGCATCTCTTAGCTACTTCTTGGGCTTTGAGGCTTTTAGAGACTCTTTAGGTCTACACCTCTCACAGACCAAATATACGCGATCTTCTCACTCGAGCTAATATGGAAAACTGTAAACCCAGTCCAACACCACTTTGTCCCTCTCATAAAATCACCATTCAAGGCTCATCTTATTGGATCAAGTTTTACATTTTGCAGAAAAATTAATTAACCAAGACTAGTTCATGTGCGGAATATAAAAAATATTTCAAACAAACATTTAGTCGATTAAATACAAGACCAAACCAATGAATATGCATAATACTAAAATGTATCGAGAAGAGATAGGAACAATTTAAACCTTTTCAATTAATAGAGAAATTATGATTTGCTAGGATCCAATTCTCTATCTCGCATTTTTCATTCTTAAGATTCAAAAAGCTATCAATTGATTTTTACACTTACAGTCACTTGTTAGAGTCAAAAGTAAATCTCTCAAGCATTTTCATAGGAATCGAGTGTGGGCTCTCAAAATAACTGTGGAATAGAAAACTAAATTTTTCTCTTCCCTGTAGGATTTTGGCAGCAACAGTGAGGGAGAGGGGGAGAGAAACTCTTTTCTTAATCAATCCCTTATATATTTTGTATGTAACCCTAATGCAATCCCTTATATATTAATTATGAATTTTACCCAATATCCTTATATGATAAAAACTTAAAATCATATTCTCCCTGCATTGTGATGTGCGATTTTTACACCTCCCCAGAGCCAAAATTATGTGTAAATTCACCAGTCTGAATTCATGAATTAAATTGATCCCTATTTGTTAATTAATTAATTTCTTTCATTTACTAATTATTCAATAATTAGGAAATAACAAAATAATTCATTTCAGCATTACTTTTGCTCTTCACTAATACAGTGATGACACTCATCTCATATGAGTTTGGGAAGTGTACATTGGTTCAAAATATGTTTTTGATCCAACTGTTGTTGTTTCTCATTTCTGTTCTTATGAGCTACTCCTAAGACCAAATGAACCCACATGAATAGATCTTTGAGAGTAAAATATTTGGCTCATTTATCTCCATAAATTCCTGACCTATTTAATCCCGACATCGTTCGATTCATGCGCGCTACATTTTTTGTTGGTGCAAATAAACATTTATATCTCACGATCCACAAAATATTTAACGATACTACCCTTCGAGAATATCAATAACAAGAGTGGGATGTAAAATTACTATTTTAACCCTCTAGTTATTATTTTCTTAACTTTTTATTGACTGTGAATAAAAAAGTCATATTAATGAAGTGTCTCATATAGGTCACCATGTCTTATTTAATGACTCATGTCATCGAGTACCCAGTCTCAATTTATTTATTCATACACTCATCAATAAAGTGTAATGTGATATTTTTACTTTTGCAATCTTACCATGAATTTCATATATGTGAATCACGCAACTCCAACATAGTTGAATCACAGTCCCAACAGCTGAGGTATTGTCCGATAATTTGAACTCACTCTTTTAGTGTATCAAAGATTGCAAGTAACAAAGTCAAGTTTTGTATTCACCTCAGGATTAAGGTAATTATGGAAATACCCGTAAGGTGTAACAATTAGATTTAGAGCTAGATAAACGACTTTGCTCTAAACTAATTGGTTATTGGCTTGTTCAACATGTTCTCTAGCATGTCTAGGTCAACTATTAGAGTCTCCAATCCCATGCCTTGAGATCGGTAACATTTGGTTCAACCTATTAGTCATAATTGGATTCGACTGCCCAATCAATCCTAAGACTGTGAATTAACATTATGAACTATCTCAGAAGAGTTTATCTGGAAGACCGCTCGGTCTTTACTCTTCTTACGTTGATATTAGTTCCAGGACTTAGTAAATTTCAAACACACTATAATTAAAGGAAACTTTCAATTTATTCATAGAATTTAGTAATACATAAATGACAAAGGAATAATTGTTTACTCATAAATAGTTATTACATCATATTTTATGGACATAACTTCAACACATATTTCTCAGATCCTACCTTAAACAGAAGAATAATTGGGGCCTTAGAATACTTAACCATGACATGGCCAGATATAGCCTTTGTTGTCAATAAAATTATGCTCAAGTATCTTAAGGGCATAACCACACTTGGTTTGCACTTCACACCATCCTCTATGCTCAGGCTTGAAACCTATTCAGATGTTGGCTAGGCTAGCTCTCTTGACGATCGAAGATCAACTAGTGGTTTGTGCATATTTCTTGTCAACAATCTCATTCACTGGAGTTCTCATAAATAAATAGTTATGGCTCGCTCTAGTACTGAATTCGAGTATAGAGCCCTTGCTTTAGCTGCAACTGACATAATATGGCTTTTATCCCTATTCAAAGAGCTTAGACTTAAACTTGCAAGAACACCAATTTTATGGTGTGATAATCATAGTTCCACGGCTCTTGCCTCTCAGTTGGCATAACTGTTTACCAAAGCTTTTCATCCTAGTTACCGAAATCGAGTGTTAGAGGTTGGAAATCATGATCAAATCCGTTATAACAAGTTGAGCTATAATGGCCATGTCTTCTACATATATGGCACATAGGTCTTGAGTTGTGTCTTCCCTTCCCTCTTCCTATTGAGACTGTACCCTCTATTGTTTGGTGAGTTTTGGTTCTGGGAGGGAGTTCTTTCAGTATTTCGATTAAAATTAGCAGCATGGCAGAGGGGTGATGGATTTCCATTTGAGTAGGGATGTTTTTCTATTCGAAACACATCTCATGACTATGAATCAAAAATTGTGCCTCCTAAAGAGAAACAGTTTCACTCTTTAAGGTGAGGTGAACAATAATGGGGTCATACTCACTGCCTAAGCCCCCAATATGTAGAGAAGTATATTATCATCTTCAATGAGTTGTCCACTAGTAGAGACATTGTCAACTATGGACTTCAATCTCAAAATGAAGTCATTTATATTTGAATTTCCCTTTTTAATTGTTTGTAACTTATAGTGAGTTGCAGTGTTCTGGCCTGGGATTGAGAGGCACAAATTTGCTCGAGGGCTCTCCATACTTCATGGGAGCTTAAGCACCTTACCACATGGCCAAACATGGCCTCTATGATGGATGACAACAGCCAGCTCATGAGATGTTGGTTTGTTCTTCTCCAACTAACAAATGTAAGATTGGGGATAAAGGGAGCTTCACTTCCATAAAGCATAATTTGTGCGGTCAAGCCTTATAGATAAAGAGACCCTATTAGTAGAAAGCATATTCGGCAAAGAGGGAAGCTGGGAGGAAGGGAAATTTTGGGTAGTGACATTGCTTGAAGAAGGGGTATTCTGAGCTGGAGGAATAACTATAGTATTCTAGTTTTCAACAGTAGGAACTATGGTTTGATTTTTGGCTTTGTTAGTAATTGAGTTGGCCATAGGATCGAATTGAATATGTAGGCTGAATGTGTAGGCTGAATTGTGCTCTGCTACCGAGTTAAAGGAATGGATGCTAATAGAGTATAAAATCTTTACTATATTGATCAACTAAAAGCATTACGATTACAGTGAAAAATATGATATAAATACAAGAATCAAATAATCAAAACCGTTGGCAAATGATTGGTTAAGAATATTCAGCCAATCATTTACCAACGATTGTTAAAAAGAAACATTCTTTCTTAGCCAATCAGTAAGCGTCAAATGTTTATTCAGTTGAGATTTCAAGATGGTTTGTAGCCAGTATGGAATAGCTAGTTTAAGGCTGAGGTGGAAATGAAATGTCAATTTGCATGGGAGACTTTATTTCCATGCAGATTATGTGGGAAAGCTTCTTTTTAGATTGCAGGTTGTGTAGGAGGAAGCTCGTCTCTGTTCTTCTATGAAAAGTGTACTGGAAGCTTGATCAGTAGCTTTAACACCTGACAATAAAAAATATCAACCTATTTAAGAAGTGAAGCGTAAACAAACAAAGCTTAAGGAATTTTTTTTACCTAGTTACTCTTGAAGCCTTCAATCAGATTTATTTTCTTCAAATAGGCCATACAGCTTGTTAAGTTCTTTAAGCAAGAATGTTACTTGACATGTAATCTTCTTCTGGTTTAACTCCAATTCATAGACCCTCGACCAAAAATGTATGTTTTCTTGAACCAGTTGAGAGTTAGAAGCACAAACGTAACATCCATATGAGGAATGTGAAAACAACTTCGAAACAGAATAGGGCCTAATCCAAGCCCATGCACGCATCTAGGATACTTATTCCCCTTTACTTGTGAAAAAATGTTGTTCATAGACATAACATTTTCATAAGGATCACAAAGTTTATCGATGCGCTCTTACATAGATTTCTATAATGCAAAGCATAAATCACAATACTTAGAATTATACTTAATGTGATAACTAAAATGTAATAAGAAACTTTAATTAATTTAAACAATAATCATATCACTTATAGCCCAACATCATATTCTTGATCAACAAAAGTCTCTTCTTTATGCTTATGAGTGACTGCAAATAATTCTACATAACCAGGCATTTTTGTAGTCTTTTTTCCTGCACCAAAGTAATGAATAGTCATTTAATCTATAACTTAAGTGAATTGTTAAATATGAATAATCATTCAATCACTTGATACGATATTTACGCTAACTTGTCACACCATTTGTATGTCAAATTTGTTGTCTAGTTACGTTCCCTTTATTTGTGTACTATGTTTCAATAATTAAAAAAGTTAATGTCATAATTCATTTCATACATAACAAAAAATTTATTACATAATGAATAATTATGTAACAATTACCATTCCTTCTGAGAATACCAAAAGTGAACAAGAATTGACCACGAATGCCTCAACATTCGAGGAGCCTTACTTAATAGATATATATCTACAATTGTATTTTTCACATCATACTCTCTCTTAAGCGCACTTTTCTCATATTTCAGATGCTTATTGAGTTTATCCATCGTAGTCTTCTAAGCATCATAATCAACATCATATTTTGACTACAAAATTAAGAGTAAAAAAATAGTATTATGATAAAATAATAGTTCACGATAAACTAAGAAAATAATAAAAAAATACCTTAACAATTTCTCAAAGTTCATCCTTGTACAACTTTGGCATTTTTCTCCAATCAATAAAGTGAAATGGTAAAAATGTGTAACTTTTCACAAGAGTATGCGATAAACTTGTAAAACCCATTGATTCATCCCAGCAAGTTGATAATGATTAAACTCAACGTTCTCGCTATCTCTATCTATCTCTATCTCTCTAGTAAATTCCATACATCTTTCGTAATCATCTTCTCTGCCTCTTTGGTATAGAAACTTCATCAATATTTACATAATCAAAATACTAAGATTTCTTAGCATAAGAAATGAGATAGTTTTAATTAAATTATAAAACATACACACTTTCAAATTCTATGTTATCCTCTGAATTTAGATTCGACCCCATTGGCTTTCCTATGTTGGTAGATGGACGTTCATCTCCCAGATCAATAAATTTTGATGTTTTGAACGATGCATGATAAACTCCTGTAAAATTAAAAAATGAAGACGTAAAACGTTGTTCAATAAATCGTGAATCCATAACACACATCTTTTGTGCAATTAATACCTAAACTCCTTTAATTAATCCATAATTGTGTTTGAGGTTATGACTTTTTTTAGATACTAACTATATTGAAAAACAAAAAACTTATTCATAGTAAATTTGTGTAAACTTAAAATAATCATAATATTAGTTAGATCATGACATTAATTACAAATTATATATAATATAAGAGTGATTTATCACTAATTTATTTTGCTCCTCCAGAAACAAAAGTGGCAATCTTATTGAATATGGGTGCCAGACCATACTTAAACACTTTTATATAGCTCTAAATCATCCAACCATTCCTTACTAAATTTCTTCACTTTCAATATACAACCAATTCACATAGAAAAAATCCACCCAAAAGAAGGAGAAATAGAAATCCTCAACTCATTGAAATGTATACAAATTTCATCATCATACTCATAAATCATAATCACCATACCATTTTCCTTCTAATCTCATTTTTTAAACTAAGCATAAAGCTTACAAAGACTCAAGGAAAACAAGGTCTGCTACAATGGGGGGTTCAAAATCTCTCCAGACCAAACTGTCATCAATAGAAAGCCCAAACCAGGAAAGTCTATAAGCTGTTTCATTCCCTGCGTGTCTAACATGAAGCCACTATGTGACCTCCATTTCTGAAGTCAAAGTCTTGCAAATCAAAATGATGGAGCCAAACTCAGATAGTTTAGATGCTGAGGAGGAAATGGCATGATTAATCTCCAACAAAACTATCTCCACCTTAATGCATCTCACTTCTAAAGATAAAGAGAATTATGGCCCCTCTAACAAAGCTAGAGCTTCACTTACCAAAGGAGAAAGAGCACCATCAAGACACTTAGAGAAAGCCCCACCACAACACCAGAATTATCCTTCAAAATACCTCCCACCCCAACCTCAGAATCAGACTTGAATGCAACATCCACATTAAGTTTAAGCACACCTACAGCCAGCTTGATCCCTTTACTCACCTTAGAGAAAATCAGATTATGATCTTCTAAGGAGGCAGAATTTTCCTTCTTAAATTCCAACAGGAACTTATCCACCCAGCTCAAAATGAATCATTGAATAAGACATGGTGAACTGTACGAGACAATTCACTGTTATATTTTTCTTATTCACTGTCAATAAAGGAGTTAAGAAAATAATAACTAAATAGGTAAAATGATAATTTTATATCCCGCTCTTGTTACTGATATTCATGAAGGATAATATGTTAAAATAATCTATAGCTTTATTCGTGTGTTTCCATTCGGTCTCAAGAGTAGCTCATAAAGACAAAATGAAAAATAACACTAGTTGGACCAAGGTATATTTCTCGAAGTCATATGTGATGGGTGTTATCACTTGATTAGTGAAGAGCAAGTAATTAATGTTAAAATTAATTAATTGGTTATTTTCCAATTATTGGATAATTAGTAAATAAAAGAAATAATTAATTAATTGATGGAGATCAATTTAATTTATCGATTCAGTTTGATGAATTTGGACACAACATTGACTCTAGGGAGATACGCAATTTTTGGCAATAACAAATATTAGGGGGTGATTTTTTGCTAATTTAACATATATGGGTATATGTGTAAATTCTGTAATTCTCATATAAGATATGACAATAGGGTTGCATCCTAAAAACCCTAACACAGTGTGTGATTACACAAAGTAGAGAAAACACAGTTTCTCCAGTTGTTTTGAGAGCTCACACTCAATTCCTAATTACATCCAATTGAGATGTACTTCTGAATCCTACTAGTGGTTGTTGGAGTGAAAGCTTATTCAAGTTTTACAAAGAACTAAAAATACAAAGACAATCAATAGGACTCCACCAAGTCATAAATTTCCTGATACAACATAAGGTATAAATCATTTCTACCTCTATTGAATACGTTTAACTAAGTATGCTTAATCGTAAGTATCGTTTTGATATTTAATATAATTAAATGATTGATGTGAAATATTTTTTATTTTTCGGGCACGAATCTTTCGTGGTTCATTGATTTTTCTCAAATTTTAAAACTCGATCCAACAATTGGTATCAGATCCTTAGGTTCTTGATTGTGTATATTTAGTTTTTAAATGTATGTATTGTTGGATGTTATGATATTGGCTTATTATTTTGTATGGTAGATTCAAAATAGTTTTGAATGTATTTTATGAATTAATCCCGATCCATTGGCTCTACGCAATTTGTTTTTCAATTTTTAAATTGATGTACGGTGAAATTGAGGCATATGATTTTATATAATTTATTTTCTTACAAAAGTTGTATTTTTTTTTAAATTCCATGTAATCTGTCGCTGCCTCAAAAAGACACCGTCAAAAACCGTCACCGCCGCCGCCTACCAGCCATCGTGTCACGTCGTGCCACCTCCTACCCCACCGCTTGCCGTTGTGGCCCTGCGTGGTGATTAGGGTTTGTGAAACCCTAGGAGAAAATAATTAGGGTTTAGGAAACCTTGTGATGTTTCGCGAATACTCTTTATCCTATCTTTTATCTTTTAAATTTTAAACAGATAAAATATAATTAAAATTCAAAAGATAATTATCAATTTTATCTTTTAAATTTTGAATTCAAAAGATAATTATCTATTTTATCTTTTGAATTTTGAATTTAAAAAATGATATTTAATGGGATTATTTAATTAGAAAAATAGTTTTTCTTAATTAAAAGGTTTTTATCAAAGCTTGAAAATGTGACTGCACTGTTGTAAAGAGTTACAAAATTAGTAGCACTTCCTGAAGGATAATGAGATAATTATAAACATCATGAAAACTAATATCTAAATTATTGTAATTTATTTAATATTTTTATGGGTTCTAATTAGAAATGAGCCGATTGGAAAGCTAATTTTGAATGAATAATTTATTATTAGTCTTGCATCATCATATAACATGCCATAGAAAAATAAAGATATATCAATATCAAAATGCCATGTAGCATGTGTGTGCATCATTGTAGTTTAAATAATGGATTATAATTTAAACACAATACGAATTTTATTAAAGTTATAAATTTTAAATTGGGATTTAAATTTTATAAAAGTTTATAATTTTTTAAAATCATTTTTTCAAATTAATAAAGAGTTTATAATTTTTGAAAAAACAACGAAAAATTTAATTTTTTCCAAAAGCTAAGTGAGAGGGTCGTTTACGTTGAAACGTTCTCAAGGTCCCCAACGTAAACTTGATCGTGGCATGAGGAATGGTTTAGAGTCATCCTAGCAGTCATCTCTTCAGTGGGAGAAACTTGGGAATCGTGTCGCTTTGAGTCATCGAGTTTTCTAAGAAGTTAAAGCTTGTAAAGGTAGTGGTGAGGCATGATCGTTCTTAGACGGATTGTTAGTTCATAGCAACATTTAAATCTTATGTGTTGGTTAAACACTTAGACCAAAGCACATTGGAATCCCTCACAGGGACTAATCAATGGGGCTAAGGTTATCAAAACCATTTGATGATTGGTTCAGTTAGATGTAGGGACATCTTGAGAAGCGTTAACCTAATGAAAGGAGTCTCGATGTGATAGGAGGTAGCTTGGACGTTGTCCTTAGATGTGACAAACTATCGTTGTTGATCGTAACATCGTGGAAGAAATGTTTTATTGGATTTTTAAATATTTAAGTATTTGCATCATGCATCATACTTTCCTAAACGATTGATTATTTATTTACACAACCTTATTTATTCTTTTTAGTAATCATGTCGGTCTCCCCACTCTCAACTATCTTAAACGCGAACAAACTTACTGGTGAAAATTACATGGATTAGAAATGTAATCTGGATATCGTTCTGACTGAGAAAAGCACAAATTCATGCTCACCACCCCTTGTCCCCTTGAGCCTATTGTTGAATCGACTCAAGAGGAAAAAGATGCTTATGCTTCTTAGCTTTGTTCTGATGAGATCTCCAGATGTTGTATTTAGGCTTCTGTTAACAAATGTGTTATTATAACAAAATCAGAACATGAAAACTACCACTGATATGATGTTGAACATCACTGAAATGTCTGGAGATCAAAGTTGTCAAGCCAGACAGGTTGCTATGCAAAACTTCATGAGTGTGGGATGAAACTTATGATACTGATCATTAGTTATCTGAAGAAGATGAAGATCATGGGTGCTGAGGTAGATGGTGGGACACAAGTTGATATGATCATTGAGACTCTGCCTGACACTTTTAAGAACTTAAAACTTAATTATTCAATGAATAAGTTGAGGTACTCACTTCCTGAGATAATGAAGCAATTGCAAGCTCCTAAGACCCTGCTTCTAAAGCGTAAGAGGAAGACTGGAGAGGCCAACTTTATTGAAAGAAAGTCTTACACCTCTAGTGCCAAAAAGAATCACAAGTTAGGTCCGAAGAAGGCTAAAAAGCAGAGCTCGAAAGCTGCAAAAGGTAAGGGCACTGCAAAGGTGGACAAGTCGAAAGACAAGTCGAAAAACAAGTGTCATTGTTATAGAGCCGCTAGCCATTGAAAACGCAATTGCCCAAAGTATCTCAAGGAGTTGAGATCTAAAGGTATAATACTTGTTATTGAGGCCTCTTATATGTCCGACTATAATTTTTCATGGATTGTAGATCCTACATCCACTAACCATATCTATTATTCCCTACAAGGGTTCAGGTAAATTAGAAGGCTTAACGAGGGCGAGTTCAACTTTCGTTAGGGAAATGGAGCACTAGTATCGACCATATCTGTTGGACTATTAAATTGTCATTCAATAACAATTTTATGATTTTACGTGATGTTTATTATATCCCAGTTTTTGGGAAGAACCTTATTTTAGTAGCTAATTTAATTAAGCAAGGATTCAAATTGAATTTTATTGATAATGATATTGGTCTTTTTAAAAATTATTGCTTAATTACTACTTCACGTTTGATAAATAAATTATTTTACGTAAAACCAATAGTTTCAATGATATATGACACTGAAGTAAAAACTGATTTACAAAGGGATAGTAAAAGGTTGAAGTCTGACTCAACCGAACTAACTTATTTGTGGCACTAATGTTTTGGCCACATCAGCCTGGACATAATTAAAAGACTTGCAAGAGATGATCCATTGCACAATTTAAGTGCGGGATCACTACCCACATATGGCACTCTAGTGTTGCACACTAGGTAGTGATCCCACATTGATGTTATGTGGCAATCTAGTGTTGCACACTCACTACTGTAGTGCCACGTGGCAACACAATAGTCCATGTCAATTTCTGATACTCTATTAGTGATTGACACGTGGCGATTACTATCAATTAAATATTTATTTTAATATGATAATTATCTAGATATCAGTTAATTTAAAATTAACATATCTTATATCGTGATCAACTAACTTATCCATTATTTCATAAATAACAGATTTAGTTGATTTAAATTATTATCTAATAATAATTAAATTATCTATTTTCACAAATTAGATATTTTGTCTCACTTATCGATAATTAAAAAAATGATAATTAATTATATATACATAATTTCTGAAAATTATATCTAAATATATAAATAATTCAATTAATTAATTTTTAATGAATTAATCACATATAATTATCTCATAATTATGTACTTACCCCAGAATTAAAATTCTTTTTGCAAGTCAGTCATATTCTCATGTCCTAAAATACTCACACTCTAGACAGCGTAGTAGAGAGATGACTTGGGGAGGACCATGGACCTATATCCTAAGATCTAATAAATCATATTATTAATTAAATTTTTTTAATTAAATAATCTTTTTTGTTAATTTCAATATTACTCCACTATAAATATGGAATTGCACTCTTAGAGATTATAGAATATATTTATAGAGTACTCTCATGTAGTCCACTGAGATAATGATTTCATGTATTTCTGTCCTCTAATTATTGGTTCGTAAATTAGAACTGGTCAAAATTATCGTTTTACCCTTCCAATTACCTCTTGATCCTTAGTACCATTAATCCACTAGTGAATGGCTAATTTATAATATTATTATAAATTTGAGCTCAATAACCATTCAGTTCTAGAATTAACACTTAAGGGAACCAATATACAATCTGTTTGGAAAGCTTAGATTTCAAATCTTGTAAGATCATGTCCCCAGTCATCCATCATCATTGAATCTTTAAAATAAAAATCACTAGCTTGATTAACAAACAGACCTTTACGAGTGAATCAAAAGATCCAGTAGACATGCATAGAAGTTCATGACTACTCAGGATTCAGACTGATCTATATATGATCATTGAATTGATGTGTATTAAAATCATTATGATAAATGGCACATTAATAAAGATATTAATCCACATCGGTCTTGTCATATATAATTTTATTATATAAAGTACATTTACTAATATGCCTATCCATATCAATGATCCAGATCTAGATTACACACATTCATAATACTTATTAAATTGTACTAGCAACCATTCATTAAAGATTACATACATTAATATGTTGCTGATAATTTTATTCATTATCTATGATTTTAATCCTCTCATATTAATACAAGATCATAATTTCATTAATGAAAATGGAATTTTCAAATATTTAGATAAATTATTGAATAATAATTTAAAAGAAAAATTATAAGAAAAATGTAATCCTCTTTAAATTTTTTATCAAAATATCAATACACATACTTTGAGGGCATAACCCCCAACAAAATCTACAACATACAAGGTTATGAATCATATCTCTCTTGTAATCTATATCAAGCGTCTTTGCAAAACTGATTGATCCTCCATTGTAGGAAATCGTTCCAACGATCAGTGGACTCTGAGATCCACACCAAGATCTTCCAAGTCAATCCTCAATGCACTAGGACGTGTGTGAGCACATAGAATATTACAAGACACATTTTCTATCTCTAGATGTACTCAACACATGAGATCTAAAAATTTACTGAGAATGACTTTAGTGAGACGATTCTCTAAAAGAACGCGATGATCATTCTATCAAAGTTTTGATTAAATATTAATCACAGGGAAAAAACACTCTGACACCAACAGTGTTCTCAATTCGATTTTTTGATGAACTGATGAACTTATTCATCAACTGAGGCCATTAGAATAATATCTGTATATTTTTTAGATAATGTCGTATCAGATTTCTTAGGGATAAATAAAAATAATATTTAATTATAAAATTGTCAATTGTAGTGGGACCCATTACAACTATGCACAGCTGCAGTGCCACACTGCACTACAGTATGCCGTGAGGTAGCACAGTGCCGAGGCATTATGCCTCACAGCACCATTGTAGTGTCGAGTGACATTATAGTGTTGTACCCTCACTATTGTAGTGCCACGTGCCACTACAATAGTTCATGTCAATCTCTGATACCCAATCAGTTATTGACACGTGGTAAATACTACGAATTAAATATTTATTTTAATCAAATAAATATCTAGATATAAGTTAATTCAAAATTAACATATCTGATAATCTATATCAACTAACTTATCTGTTATTTCACAAATAATATATTTAGTTGATTCAAATGATTATCTGATAATAATTTAATTATCTGATTTCTTAAATTAGATATTTTGTCTCATTTATCGATAATTATTTATATATACATATATATGTATAATTTCGAAAATACATATATATAAAATTTAATTAACCAATTCTTAATGAATTAATTTACAGATAATTATTATCTCATAATTATGTACTTTCCCCAAAATAATTTTTTTTTGCAAGTCTGTCATATTATCATGTCCTGACGTATTCACACCCTAAACTGCGTAGTACAAAGGTGACTTAGTAACCATAGACCTATAAGCTCTAATAAACTAGATTATTAATTAAACTTTTTAATTAAATTCTCTTATTTATTATCATTATTACTCTACTATAAATATGGAATTGAACTCTTAGTGATTATAGAATGTATTTACAGAGTATTCTCATGTAGTCCATTGATATAATTATTTCATGTAGTTTTGTGCTCCAATTATTGGTTCGTAAATTGTGGCAAGTTGGAGATTGTTGGGGGCTATGCTCTCAAAGCATGTGTATTGACATTTTGATATAAAATTTCATGAGGATTACATTTTTTTTATAATTTTTCTTTTAAATTATTGTTGAATAATTTATATAAATATCTGAAAATTCTATATTCATTAATGAGATTATGATTTTGTATTAGTACGAGAAGATTAAGAACATATATAATGAATAAAATTGTCAGCAACATATTAAAGTATGAAATCTTTAATGAATGGTTGCTAGTACGGATTACTAAGCATTATGAATGCGTGTGATCTAGATCCGGATCATTGATGTGTATAGACATCTTAGTGAATGTATATTATATAGTGAGATTATATATGGCTGGACCGATGTGAATTAATATATTTATTAACGTGTCATTTATCAGAAAGATTCATACATATCATTTCGATGATCATATGTAGATCATTTTAAATCATGAGTAGTCATGAACTCCTATGCATGTTTACTGGATCTTTTGATTCACTCGCTATGGTTTGTTTGTAAAACAAGCTAGTGACTTTTGTTTTGGAGATTCAGTGATGTGGATGGCTGGAAACATGATCTTACAAGATTTGGAATTCAAGCTTTCCTAACGGATCGTATATTGGTTCTCTTAAGTGTTAATTCTGGAACTGAATGGTTATTGAACTCAAATTTATAATAATATTATAAATTAGTCATTCACTTGTGGATTAATGGTACTTAAGGATCAAGAGGTATTTTGATCAACTCTGATTTACGAACCAATAATTGGAGGATAAAACTACATAAAATGATTATACCAGTGGACTACATGAGAATACTCTGTAAATACATTTTATAATTACTAAGAGTTCAATTCCATATTTATTGTGGAGTAATAGATATGTTAATTTTGAATTAACATATATTTAGATATTTATCTGATTAAAAAAATAGTTAATTCACAGTAATTATCAAATGTCAATCATTGATCGGGTATCATAGATTGACATGAAGTATTGTAGTGTCACGTGACACTACAGTAGTGGGGGTGCAACAATGTACTGCCACACGGCACACTGCAGTACCGTGTGGCAGTGCAGTTGTACATAGTTACAGTGGGTCTCACTGTAATTGGTAATTTTATAATTAAATGTTATTTCAGTTTATCTCTAAGAAATTTGATATGCCATTATCTAAAAATTATACATATATTATTCTAATGACCTCAGTTGATGAATAAGTTCCTCAATTCATCAAAAAATCGAATAAAGAACACAGTTGGTGTCAATGTTTTTTCTCTATGATTAATATTTAATCAAAACTTAGAAAGAATAATCATCGTGTTCTTTTAGAGAATCATTTCACTAAAGTCTTTTTCAGTAAATCTTTAGATCTCATGTGTTGAGTACATCAAGAGACAAAAAAGTGTCTTATAATATTCTACGGGTCCACACACGTCCTAGTGTGTTGAGGATTAACTTGAAAGATCATGGTGCGGATCTCGGAGTCTATTAATCATTGGAACGGTTTCGTGTGATGGAGGATTGATCGATTTTACAAAGATGCTTGATATAGACTACAAGAGGTATATGATTCCTAACATTGGATGTTGTAGATTTAATGTATAAATATATAATGGATCTTGAAAGATTGAAAAATAGTTTTTAAATAAAAAGTTTTTATTTGGTTATCATGACGTTGCGCAAGTTTTATTTTATTAAAATGTTGATCTTTATTAAAATTTTAATTTTTAAATGGATTTGATATTTCTCATGCGTGTTAAATAATTCTTAATTATTTAAAGTAGTAAAACCTAAAAGTAACAAATGACATAAAGTTTCTCATCATGATGATAACACATATCTTTGGCATCGAAGGTTAGGACATATTAATCTAGATAGGTTAAACAGGTTAACAAGGCATAATGTTTTGAGAGAACTAAAAGTTGAAACTTTTCATGTTTATGAATCTTTTCCAGAGGGTAAAATGACTAAAAAAAATTTCTCTAGAAAGGGCCAAAGAGCCAATGAGCCACTTGAGCTAGCACGTAGTGATGTTTGTGGACCGATCAATGTAAAACTAGAGGTGGGTATGAGTATTTCGTCACTTTTACTGACGATTACTCAAGATATGGTTACACTTACCTAATGCAAAGAAAGTCTGAAACGTTTGGAAAGCTTAAAGTCTTCAAAGCTAAAGCTGAAAATCAATTAGGTAAATCATTGAAAACCCTTCGATCAAATCGAGGTGGTGAATACTTAGATTTAGAATTCAATGATTACTTGCTGGGAGTATGGACCTATCCTAACTCATAGCACCTGGAACGCTACAGTAAAATGGTCTTTAAGAAAAACCCATACCTTATTGGATATGGTTAGGTTTATGTTAAGCTACTCATCACTACTACTTACATTTTAGGGATATGCATTACACACGACAACGTACATTTTGGCTCAAAACGCAGTTTGCGTCATTTTCATATATGGGGGTGTCCAGTTCACGTTTTAGATCCAAGACGGGAAAGTTAGAGACTAGAGATGAGTATGGTTATAGTCACAATGATTAAAAGGTGTTTATATCAACAAATGCCCCTTTCTTGAACACGACTATATGGAAAACAATAAACTTTGAAGCAACATAGTTATCGAGGAATTAACGACTGATGAAATCATACCACCTTCAATTTCTATTGATAAATGATAAACTAGAGAAATCAAAGTTTCTACAAAGGAAACCCCGGGGCAACGTCGTAGTGGGGGAGTTGTGAGACAACCAGTTCGCTACGAACTAGAGGCACATGAACTAGTAAATAGAATCTATGTATTCCAATTCCGTCTGGGAACTTATAGATCCACTTGAAGATGTCAGGTCCATTGGATGTAAATAGATCTTCAAGAATAAAATAAGGGCAGATGGGAAAGTAAATACTTTTAAGGTACGGTTGGTAGCCAAGGGCTATACATAAAGGGTAGGAGTCAATTATGAAGAGACATTCTCCCTCTGCGGTCATGCTAAAATCCATTTGCATCCTTTTGTCCATAGCCGCTAGTTTTGACTCTGAGTATAGCAAATGGACGTCAAGACAGTTTTTCTGAATGACTCTCTTAAAGAAAGCATCTATATGATGCAACCAGAAGGGTTCGTAGAAAAGAGGTAAGATCAGAAGTATGCAAATTGCTTAAATCCATTTATGGATTAAAGCAAGAATCTAGATCTTGGAATCTTACCTTTGATGAGATTATAGAATCTTATGGCTTCAAGCAAAATGTTGACGAAACTTGTGTTTATAAATACATCGAAGATAAGATAGTAATTTTCTTAGTTCTTTATGTTGATGATATTCAACTTATTTAGAATGATGTAGAAACTCTAACAAAGGTAAAGAAATAGTTAGTTGAGAAATTCTAAATGAAAGATTTAGGAAAAGAGGGTTGTGTTTTGGGCATCCAAATCCTAAGGGAAAGAAACAACAAGCTCTTTGGGTCACATATATGCTACCATCATATTGAAGAGACGAACCTTGTCAATTTATGAGTTTCTATGGAAATCCAGTTCAGTCTTATCGTCATCAATCTTAGTATTTGCTTAAGCATCTTAGTGATCTTTCCAGTTATTGTGGCTAGTGATGGGAGACTTTAATGAGATCATTCATGGTTCTAAAAAAATTAGGAGGAGCTGAACATCTGGATTCTTAGATGGTAGCTTTTCAAGAGAAACTAGAGTCATTCACTATTGCATTTGGGGTTCAAAGGTTTGAGATTCACTTGGTTTAACAAACAGGCAAGGGGGTACATCATTCAGAAGAGACTTGATAGAGGGGTATGTACGGACTCGTGGGGGGATATTTTCTCGTGGGCCTAGGTGGAAACGTAGTGTTTTTATTCTTCTGACCATAGAGTGTTAGTGGCTCATCTTGATCCCATCTCTGATTGGGCATCGATAGGTCGAAGAAAAGTTTCATGTTCTAGGCCAATTGGATATGGGCGGAGGCTTCTGGGCAGGTTATTAGAAAGGCTTGGTCCACAAGCAGGGGGCCGTGATATTAGAATGTCTTATCTCCAAACTATCTTTGTGTTCTAAGTGTGTGAAAGACAAAGAGAACGAGAGAGTGTATCGACAGAGATAGGTGTTTTTGAAGAGAGAGAGAGGTGGTGAGTGAGTGAGAGAAGGAAAAAGAGACGGATAGAGAGAGAGAGAAAGGTCTGCCAAATGGCAGACCCCTCTTAGCTGGCTCGGGGTGAAATAACCCCTAATCTCAAACGAAGTTGTTCTGTTTAAAATTTTAACCAATGGTAAATGATACCGTAAACGCCGACATATATTTTCAAAATTCTAAAAGAAATATATTTTATATCGATGGATTAGAACCGCTAGCATTGAATAAAAATCTTTAGAATAGGATAATTTTTACCAGCTTTTTTAGAACCATTGGTAAAATCCTCAAATTTCATAGTTTTTCCCGACGATATTCTTTCCACTGATATAGACCCGCTGGGAAAAGCCTACTTTCAAGTAGTTTATTTGTACACATCGACTTGACAATATGTTTGGTGCGAGATGATACGTCAAGTTAACATTTTTTAATGTTATCTTTACCCATATGGATGGATCTGGATCCTCTCCTATTGGTGAAACATGAGAGAGTCTTGTTAAATCTCAGTTGTCCATACTGAAAATGGACTACTCTAACTTGTCCTAGTAAACATACAAAAAATATTTAAAGTTAATAAAAAAGTATAAAGGTCATTTTTATATTAGCATTTGTGCCGAGTTGATTTTAGTCGTCCTTACTCATTATTCAACACTTGGAGTCAAGATCAATGGAACATTATCTCCATATGTCGGGTCTCAAAAAGATTGATTTCCAATTTGTTTTATGTCACTTGCGCTTATGTAGGCCATGCATCTGTCTACTTCATCGTATGGCTTTTCATTAAGATGTTGATTAATATTTGTCATAATTATATTACTAAAAGTCATATCAGATCTGCATAGGTGTATACCAATATAATTTTGAAAAGGATGTACTAGTTTGAATCTCACATTCTTGATATCGATGATCCAGGACATTCTTACTAGGACAAGAAACATTACCTCTTGAGATAAGAAACTAACACGATGTATGAAAAACTATAAAGAAACTTGAAGGAAGTTTTCTATATATTTTCTATAATTATCAAAACCATATTATGAGAGTATATATAGAGCTATATTATGTACAAATCCAAAAATTAAGGAACTAATACATGAAACAAATTAGTCAACTCCTATATCACTGGGATTACAAACATAAAGATATAAGGAGGTTATTGAGTATATCAATTACATGATTTAAGCTATATCAAATCTTAACACCCTTCCCCCTCTCAAGTTGGAGCATGTATGTCAAGCATGTTCAACTTGTGTATTAAGCTCTTGAAGCCATTTCCTCCTAAAGCTTTTGTGAAAACATCAGCTAACTGAAGAGATGATGGGACAAACTTGGTGATGATTTGTCCTTCTTAGATCTTCTCTCTCACAACATGACAATCAAGTTCAATATGCTTAGTACATTCATGATACACAGGATTTGCAGCGATATGAAGAGCTACTTGATTATCACAGAATAATTGGACAGGTCCCAAAGAGACTTGCAGGTCATTAAACAAAAAATTTGAGCCAAGTGAGTTCACATATTGCAGCAGCCATAGATCTATACTTTGCTTCTGAAAATGATCTAGATACAGTTTTTTATTTCTTTGTCTTCCAAGTGATTAAGGAGTCTCCAAGGAACACACAATAACCTGAAGTTGACCTTCTTGTCATGGGAAAGTTAGCCCAATTTTCATCACAATACGCCTTCAACTTGAGCGAGCTATTGAGGAGATTAACAATCTGAAACCTTGACTTCTTTTTAATTATCACACAATTCTTAGAGCATTGTCCCAATGAGGTTTTCTTGGATCATTCATAAATTAACTTAGAAGGTTCATGGAATAACTGATATCCGATCTAGTAATTGTAAGATAAATTAATCGCCCTATCAATCTTCTATAACGTGAAGGAGTGAGTAAGATATCACCTTGATTATTTGTAAGCTTCAAATTTTACTCCATGGGAAAGTCCACAGGTTGCACACCAAGAAACTAACATCCTCAAGAATTTCTAAAGTATATTTTCGTTGTGATATAACAGTACCAACTTTAGACCTTGCCACTTCCAAGCCAAGAAAATACTGTAGATAGCCAAGATCTTTAATATGGAATTATCGATGGAGGAAGAGTTTGAGATCTTGAATAGCCTTTTCATCATTCCCTGTTATAATCATATCAACCACATAAATAAGAACCAATGTTGTAGAAGAATCTTTTACTCGAACAAACAAGGAGTGGTCTGAAAGAGATTGGGTAAAGCCAGCCTTTTTTATGGCTTCAGAGAACTTTGAAAACCAATTTCTAGGTGCTTGTTTGAGCAAATAGAGAGACTTATACAGTCGACATACAAGCTTATCCCCTATCAACAAAGACCTGGTGGTGGAGTCATATACACTTCTCCATCTAAGTCACAATAGAGAAAGGCATTATGAACATCCATATAAAATAATTGCCAATTATGTACAGCAGCCACGACAAGAAGACAACTTACTGTGGTTAGCTTGGCAATTGGGATAAAAGTTTCATGATAATCTAGACCTTCTTTTTTAGTAAAGCCTTTGGCTACCAAACGAGCTTTATAACGTTCCACAGTTCCATTTGAATTATACTTGATTTGGTAAACCATTTGCTTCCTATGGGTCGCTGCCCTGGAGGAAGAGGAACCAATGACCATTTTTATTGGTTGGTAAGAGCATTCAGCTTAGGATTGGATCCTGAATTGCCTGTGCATATGTAGTAGGTTCTAGATTACTAGAAGTGGTGTTAACAAAGAATTTATGGGAAGGAGATAGTGAATTATAAGACAAAAAATTGACTAAGGGATATTGAGTACTTGACTGTGAAGAATAAGATAAGCATGGAGTTGCAGTTGAAGATGGTGCAGTAACCTGACCAAAATGAAACTCACGGAGGATCATAGATGGTTATCGTAGATGATCACTACGACGAAGAATAGGAATAGTATTAGGGTGGTCAGGTGAGGGAGATATCAAGCTAACAGGGGATGAAGGTGTAGTGGCTAATGGTGAGGGAGAGGACAAATCATGACGTGGCAATGGCTCATCAATAGTGAGGTGGTTAGGTTTTGAAGAAGTGGAATTTGGTGGAGGTAAAATGGGTGATGAATCTGAGTCAAGGTTATATAGTGGTACAGAAGGAAAATGGATATTTTCTTTTTGGGATTTTGGTGAGTGAAAATATCATAAACACGGTAAGCCTTTTGTCGCGGAGGATAGCCAATAAAAATACATCGTCGAGCACGAGGTGAAAATTTATTTAAGGGCTAAATATTTATGGCATAACAAAGACAACCAAATATTCACAAATGTGTGTAAATAGATGGTTTGTTATATAGAAGTTCATATGGGATTTTATGATGTAATATAGGTGTGGGAAGATGATTGATCAGATAGGTGGCAGTGAGTAGGCTTTCTCTCTAAAATTCTAAAGGAAGGTTGGCTTGGAATCTTAAGGTCGTACCAATGTTTAGAAGATGACGATGTTTGCGTTCCACTACATCATTTTGTTGAGGTGTAGATGGACAAGGACTTTGAAATAATATGCCAAGATTAGAAAAAAAAAGATTTCATTAAGGTGAATTCCAAGCCATTATCACTTCTAACACATTTTATTTGGCAATTGAATTGAGTGTTCACAAATGTGATGAACAACTTCAACAAATTTTATGTTTCAGATTTGAAATTCATAAGAAATATCCATGTGAATCGAGTGTAATCATCAATAATAGTCAAAAATAGTGTGCACCAGTATAAGTTGTGATACGATGAGGTCCCCAAATATCACAGTGAATAAAATCAAAAGAGTGCATAGTTTGAATTCAACTCAAAGCAAACGACAACCTAGTTTGTTTTGTCAAAGGACATACTTCACATAAATGTTTGAGAATCATTTATAAATGAAGGAATTATTTTGCTTAAAGATTAGGATGAAGCTTTAGAAGGATGTCCCGATCGCATATGTCAAGTGACAGCAGATGGCAAGGAGACATGATATGTTATTGGTGGTGATGATGCTGATGAATCTAAGTGTGGCACAAGATAGTACAACCCTTTATACTGCTTCCCAAGGCTAGTCGTCTTCTTTGAAGCTAGGTCCTGCAATATACCAAAAGTAGGAAAAAAATTCAATTGAGCAATTTAAAGCAGAAGTGAGTTAACTAACAGATAGAAGATTGACATGAAAGGAAGGGATACAGAGAACATCTTTAACATGTAAGTTATATGATAGAAGAGCAGAACCAACACCGTGATCTTAGAATGAGAGCCATTTGGTAAAGAAACTTGAGGGGAAAAATGAGTGTCAATGATTATTGAAGAGGCTATATGATTTGTAGCACCACTATTAATAATCCAGTCAGATGATTTAGAACGTTGTAAAGTGGATGATGAACAAAAATGTATAGCGGAGGCCTCTACAAAACTCTAACAGAACCAAAAGCTGTTGAATTGCGCACGATTTCAGCAATTGATCTTTGAAAACCTGTTGAATCTTAAGATTACCAGGATTTAGATAATAATTTCATTGATTCGTAAGAATATCAAAAATTAGAAATAAAAGGAGAACAATTTCCTCATTAAGAACATCAAAAACTATCTAAAAACCGAATAAGATAAATTTATATCGCTCTAAAAACCCTAAAAAATAAAAGAGATGAAAATATAAAAAAGCCCAAAATTATGACCGAAGCAACTTATGGACCTCTGAACGTGCTTAAAAGGTGTTTTTGGACTCAAAATTGGATTGCGACGGGTATCTTATGGCAAATCCAAAAATCACATATGTAGATCTCTGAATAAGCTTTGATTTGATAACTTATGGTCACGTGGTTCCACCCGAGTCAAAAGTTATGCCCTCCGGTAGTTGACATGCGCGTACAACGATCTATTTGTTCTAGAAATTCTAAAGTTGCACCGTCCGCATCAAGATATCTGTATAGTTTGCACAAGGAGAACTTTTACCATTTCAGATAAATGACTTTATTTGAGAAAACTCTTCAGGCGTGAATTGCAAAGGCTGATCAGGAGCCTTAGCTAAGAAGTGAGAAGACCCATTACTTTTTTTACTTGAAGCAATTTTCTGGTTTTGATTTTGAGGTTTAACATCCTTGCCGTGAAACTTGTGTTCAACTGGAAGGCCAATCAAATAGTATCACCTTTCAACAGTATGAGTAATGCCATCACAGTAAGTGCAAAATAGTGACCTCCTAGACCCTTGCGTTCTAGAAGAAGATGCCAATTGACGAGAGTTTGCCTGATGTTGAGTATCAATACCTATTTGCTTGGAACTGTGTACATTTTTAACACTCATAGCATGAATCTAATCGGTCCCCTTAAATTTAGTTAGTCCTCGTCATTTTTCTTCTTCATAGAGAAGTGGATAATCTTTCTTGACTTTAGGTAAAGGATGCATCAACATAATTTGTCCTCTCACAGTAGAAGAAGACTCATTTAATCCTATAAGAAATTACCCTAGCATAATTTTTTCTTCTTTTTCATTCAAATGCTTCAGTACTCCACAAGAGCAAGGAATGGATGGATTACAGATCTTTAATTCATCCCGCAAAATCATCATTTTAGTAGAATAAGTGAATATGGAGTCTTGTTTTTGTGTTGGCTCAATAATAAATTTTTGAGTTTGATAGAGATGAGAAAACTCTCCTTGTGAGAGGCGTTCCTATAGATCTTGCCACATTTCAGAAGGAGTTTCTACATACAAAATACTGTTGGCAAGATTTGGACTCAATGAATTGAAGATCCAAGAGAGAACCATATCATTACAGTATTGCGATGCTTGGTGTTTAGGGTCTGTTTCACTAGGTGTAGAAATGGTTCCTTTAATGAATCCCAATTTATTTTTGGCACTAAAACTCACCAACATTGATCATCTCCACATGGCGTAATTAGTTCCATCCATTCTTGGATGGTTAGAGGCATGAATAAAGAGAGGGTCACATGGATCATCTCCACAGCTCTTGCTGCGACGCAGCTCTTGCTGCAAAAGAGAAAGCTTTCCTCTGTTGCTTTTTTTTATAATATAATATATTATAATATAATAGTAATAATAATATTATTATTATTAAATAAAAAAATTGATGAAAACAAACAATAGATTTTTTAACGTAAATATGTCCATTTTTTTATTTTTGACTACTTAGTCTACTAATTACCATTTTTCTTTCCTTCCCTCATTAGTCATTGCTAATCAAATAACAAAGGGGATGATCATGGATGATAATTAGTTCAAACAAATGTCACAAAATGATGAACATAATATTTTTTTAAAAAAAGACTTGTAGGAAAATTGAAAATTTCATAATTTAGATATTTACATAATCTTGTATAGAGGTTTTACTCTCTATTTTATGCATTGTTATGTGTGAGAAATTATCCTAGGGGATCTTTGCATCAAATGTACACTTTCCACCCATTAAAGGGTTGATTCACATTGGGTTAATTTTTCCACCCCAAAAGCTTTATCATCATCCTCATTAATTGAGTTGATGACAAAGACATCTCATTATCCAACATGTAAAGAAATCATCAATGCATGAAAGTAAAAGGTTAAGATTTAAAGGAGGAGAAATGTAAAGAATGAACAATCCACTTATGTATGAAAAAAAATCAAAAGATATCAACTACATGAATATGAAGAAGAGAGATGAACAAAATATATTATGAGCAAATGTACCAAACATTTAAGCTACCTTGAGAAAAAGAATGGAAGAAGATGAAAATAATAGAAGTGTAGAACCTCTTTCTCTCTCTAAAATCACCTCTCTTTCTCACTCCAACCCCTCTCTTTCTCACTCTAAAAAAAAGGCTTCCTTTTTTTTTACTCCAAAGAGACATCCCTCTTAAGTGAAGACCTCATCCCTATTTATAGGCAAAATTAGGGTTTACCTTTTTTACTTTTAGTCTGTTTTTCAATTTTTACCTTTTAGTCCTTGGACCACTTTTCTTATTTTAGTATTGGATTAGTTTTCAAATTATACATATAGTCTTGTATTATTATATGAGCTAAAATATAAACTATGTATATTTAATATATTAGACCGGATAAAATACTGTAACTACAGTGAGGATTGATGCTTTGATACCATAAGAAATTATAAAGAAACTTGAAGGAAGTTTTCTGTATATTTTCTATGATTATCAAAACCATATTACAAGAGTATATATAGAGCTATATTATGTACATATCCAAAAATCAAGAAACTAATATATGAAACAAATTAATCAACTCCTATATCAGTGAGATTACAAATGAAAAGATATAAGGAGGTAATTGAGTATATCAATTATATGATTTAAGCTATATCAAATATTAACAATATATCATATTATGTGGGTCCTTCTAATGTATATACAAGTTATCATACATGAAAACTGCATTTGTATATATTTTTTAAAATATATTGAATACGAAATAAAATACATATAACATGAATGAGATATATGTTTTATGTATCTCATTTTATATTGCCAACAGTGCTTTGATACCATTGTGTTTGATTCACAAGATTGTAATCTCTTTTGTCAAGAATTCAGTAAAGTGTCTAAAATGTCTGTCCCTAACCAGCATCCGTCACGACCCGAATTAACGTTGGCTGGAAAACCCAACTTGGCAATTTAACTGGACATCTAAACCAGCCCACTACATAACAATCCATGAAATAGTAATAGATAATTAGGTATCTAGAAATATTATATGACTAAATTAGTTTTTTGTTAAGATTTAAAAAAAATAGTTTTTTGTCAAGATTTAATAGATTTAGGTGAATGACAAATTTCTTAAATAGTGAATAATTTTAGATTAATATGTCCCTCATCTTTTTATAATATATTACCAATTTTTTAGATAAATTATGTAGGTAAATCTTATATTCTTAAATGATATATCCTAGAAAATTTTAGACTAATATGCCCTTCATATGTTTATAATATATTACTAATTTTTTGGGTAAATTATATAGATAAATCTTATATACTTAAATGATTTACCCTAGAAATAAGAAAACTTTATTTAGCTCCTTGAAAATCGTAATTAATAGAATCTTAAGTATCCTTGTAAATAACTAAAATCCCACCTACAATAGTCTTAAAAATCGTTCCATAAACTAACTTCCCTTCAAACATTAATTAACAAAAGTTCCAAATTTGAATTCCACCAATCATATACTATCGAAAAAAGGGAAATAAAAATAAACTAACTATAGTTTTGGTAACTACTAAATTAACCATGGTAAAATTATCTCCTCAATTGTAAATCAATCAATCAAAAAACAAATGAAAAAAAACAAGGAAACCTTCTCATCTCACGAAACCATAATTCTTCTCTTCTTCGTGTAGACCTTCTTTGTTGTATAAGGTAGAGGAAAATATTCCATTGACGCCATCAATTACTCTCATACTAACGAGAACATCTGTCAATAAAAAATGGTACAACCTATTTATTCTATCATCTTCAATAAATACAAGGTAACCACCAATTGACCATAGTAAAAATAACTCTCATCATCTATCACTGATTGATAAAAAAGAAAGTCTGACAAAAGTAAACCGTCATTAACCATAACCAAATCATCTCCTTCAACTATCTATCAACCAAACATCTAAAGACTAAAATAGATTATTCAGTAGTATATAGATGATTTTCGGATAACTTAGTGATACATAATGATATATTGATATATAATGAGACTCAAAAATCAATGCATGGAAATAGATTAATCAAGGAAGAAGAATGATGAAATATTTCGATAATTCACTAATGGTAGAACAAAAAATATACCTTCCATTATTGAATCTCTAAAGAAGAAATTAACAATGGAGCTTTGAAGAATTTTCTATAGAGAATGAACAATGAAGTTATACTACAATTAATGCTATAGAGAACTACACAAGCCAAGCAAACATCCCCTGGATTTTTCCTGAATAGCAGGGATTGATTTGATAATATCATTAATTATATAGAATCTTGCTTAAACTGATTTTTATTGATATTAAGGAAGGAGTTTCAATCATCAATTATCTAAAGATTTAATTAATAAAAAAATCAATGAAAATCGAATTTGAAATCTGTAATTTTAAGGGCAAAATCATCTCATCATAATTTCATCAAAAAATTATTGATGATGTGGCAAGAAAACCTGTCTATTTACCTAAAGATTGAAAAAAATGATATTTCTTAAATTGATTTTCAAAATTTATCTATTTGGTGCAACTACTTTTTGAAGAATTGGTCGTGAATTTTCTACATGATGATGAGAAAATAAAGCGTAAATAGAAAAGAGTAATAAACACCATGATTTAAGTGAAAAACTCTTAAAGGGAAAAAACCACAGGAAAACTTTGATAGTATTTTCATTATGGAGAAAATGTTTACAGGGCTAATGCAAGTTACACGTTGTGCTTGTTTCTTGTGTGTGTTGAGAGTTCCTTTAGAGTTATATTTTACCTCTATTTTATAGGCCTTCAATCAGTTACACAGATTCTGATGTAGCATATCTAATTCTATCTGAAAATATGATCAACAGAATATTCTATTGAGATCTAGTTTATTAACATTAACAACTGAATAAATTGTAACCGTCTAATCAATCTAATGATTAACTTCTTTGGATTGCCACGTTGAAAAGTCATGTACTTTCATCTGATTAGTCTCTTCCTTAAATGTTCGATGACATGGCGGATTGAAGAATTTATGCAGGTTCATCTGCCCCTATTGTATTTGTCGTTAACGATACGTTGATACACAGTATTTTGTCATGGGATAAATATCTTCTCATTATGAGATATACTTCCGTGCAATGTTGTTTTTGTGGTCGTCTAAGCTGCACTTGTGACAGATAAGTCATTTTATAAGTGAGATGCATCTATTTTCTGGTCGCTGATTTTTTCTGTTTCAGATCCTAAGTTTTGAAGTTGATGGATGAAATTCCATTCACGGCTTTCTCCTTTTAATTTTTGTATTTTCTGTTTTTTATGCTCCATCCATCAGCCTGGTTCTCATTCAGAGATCATCATACTACCATGAGTGTTTCCCGTTTTGTGAGCAGTTTCAGCTTGATATTGATAGGACTTGATTGAGCATTTCCATTCTGATTTTCTTCAAGCTTGTCGTTCACATCCCAACCCTTCAATCAATTACAAAAAATCTGATGTAGCTTATCTAGTTTTATCTGAAAATAGGATCAACAGAATATTTCATTGAGATCTAACTTATCAACATTAATAACTGAATAAATATAAATCGTCTGATCAATCTAATGATTAACTTCTTTAGATTGTCACGTTGGTAAGTCATGTACTTTCAACTGATTAGTCTCCTCCTCAAATTTTGGGTGACATGACGGATTGAAGAATTTATACTCGTTTAGGAATATTTAGCCAAACGTATCATCTGAAATACTTATTTCAATTTTTATTATTAGATTAGCCGATATTTAAAATAATCAACAAAAAATTACTATTTCCTAAATGGATTTTTTATGTTTTAAAGTTGTTAAAGTTTAGAGTAATAGAGTCTAAATATAGCTAGATGCCTAAAAATTTCATGTTTCAATTGACAATCACTAACTACTTTTTCTGTAAAACAAATCGCTAGTTAGTAATTACTCTTTATTTTCCCTTTGCTTTTGCTTTCTGGAAGCTTATTCCTTAGCATTTACTCTTTATTTTTCCATAGCATATAATATCTACGTTCATCCAACCTTGCAAGGCTTGTGTTCAAATTCTTGTTACAGATTTCTTTCGCCATTAGACTTCAACATTACGTACTGTAAATGTTACTCGAGGTGTTTTCAGGAACAACTCGGAGTAACTCTAACAAATTCATACAGTTTCGTCATGGTTTCTTAGAAGTTTTTGGGTCTAGTTATTTTTTTTAAACTATTTTTTTGGTTCTAGTTCAGTTCTTGAGATTGGATGCATAATTTTATGCTAATGACATACCGCAGAAATTTACGGATACATGTTTGGTATAGAAATTTGTTATTGTGACATGCACATTTCATAGTCTTAATGATGCTTTCAATGTTGATGCTGAGAATCTATGATCAATTATGATGTCACTTGTGGCAATGTGATGAGCTAGTGATTTTGTAAAATAGAACAGTCGATGAAGGATTATCTCGACACGGTTGTTATGTCCAGCCTAATCCACTCCAACAATCAAGTCAATAAGAGAATTTAGAAAATGAATTGGACATATAGAGAATGCATACCCGTTTGAGTGAGAGGGATAATCTATTTATAACTATTCTTTAGCGACCAATAATCCATGTACAACATATTTGTCTCCCTTATTCCAATATGGAAAGGAGTTATTTAAGGGGAATTTCCAGAAGTCTTGAGATTTCTTTCATAGCTCAACTCCATATATGGTCTTTAGATAAGTCATGTCAAAGGATGGGCCTCGACAATCGTGAGTAGCATCGGCCACAGATTTAGAAGGACCTCGGCCATCTCGGAGACCACAGTCATGGGGACGTAGATAGGACCTCAGCCATCGCCATAGCCTCGGTCACATGTTTGAAGAGGGCCTCAACCATCTTGGTGACCTTTGTCCTAAAGGTGATCAGGAGATCTCAGTCATCTTGGTGACCATGGATGTGGAGGTGCTAGTTGGACTTCGACCACCATGATGGTCTCAGTCATAAGGGTGCAGGGGCTATCATTTGGATTTTGGTCTAAGGTAGATGACCCTTGGTCTGATATTGGTCTGAGCTCTATCTTAGTGAAGAAGTATCGGACTTGCCTATTAGTCTCATTGGATATTAGGCCTCAGTTCAACTGGTTCTTATCTACCACATTTAGGAGTGTGTCCAAAAACGCTTATACATATTGAAATAAATATTTTAGGGTGATCGAGTAATTGATTAAATTTTAAATAATCTAATGATGTGTCAATCATTTATAGTTGATGTTTTATGACTTATTAAGATTTTGATAAATTAACCTATGAATAATTATCACATCACTTGGTCACTTAAAATTTAGTTAATTACTTGATCGGTGTAGAATTATTATTGAAATTACACTATTTTAGTTAGCAACTAGGAAAAGCCCGTGGGATACAACAGCTTATATATATATATCACTTATTGTAAGCATATTATATACATATGAACGTCAAAAACCTTTTAGGAAATGAAAATTAAAATAAAAGACCACGATTAAAATACGTAAAGCAAGAAATTGAAATAATAAATATAGTACTAAAAAATCAAATAGATTAAAAAGTGAGGAATTGTTAACTATTTTATTATGGATGAGAGACCTTACTAGAAAGCTAAAAAATATTCCATCAACAGACATATGAGGAACGTCTTGCACGAATTGTAGCAAGTGAAAGCTACTAAGTTGGTGCATTTGTATGAGGAGGATATGTGATGAATTCATATAGAGATTATGCATGTAGTTCAAGAGATTTAATAATAATTAGGGTAAATAATATTAGAGAAATTAATAAGTAGAACTTTGTTGTAATTTTTTCTATCGTCGATAAAATTACACAACACAAACCATCATCGATAAAATTACACAACACAAACCATCATCGTTTGAACTAAAAAAAAGCTTTCTTTTAAATAAGCTTGAATCATTATTTTTTGTCTCTTAAATGGTCTTCATAAGAATAATATTAATCAATATGAATGTCAAGTTACATAAATAGTTAAAAGATACAGAGTGTTTGTGTTCATGAGCTAAAAGGTGTAACCATGATGTCACGTGGGTGCAGTTAAAAGTGTGATCTAATCTCAGCAAACGAAAAATATAGCCTACGAACGTTGAGGTTGGAATCTGAAGGGTGAAGGACGAACACTTTGAGTCAACCTATAGAAAGTGACAAAATGTTCTTAAGAGGAGGAATTTATTGATAAGCTTCCATGAAGTGTCCACTTCAATTAATCCTTTGACTAATTGGCAGTGAACCCTACATAATGATACCTCAACAAACTCGTTGAAGTGGCAACATCTAGTTATCACTTATTATAATCATAGCCACGTGAGTCAGAGTATCTATGGGGAAGATTCTCATGTAAGCTACATTTTACATTGCGTCATGTGTCACGTGTAGTGAAGGTAAATCCGGGAAGGAAGAACATGGAGAGCACGCCACATCGATGAGATAGGCGGTATTTGTCCGAGACCCCTATCGAGGGGTGCCCTAATTGTTGAAATATGTCCATAAAGTAACGTGTAATAACTATTTTTGTATTTAGTTATTTCTCAGACATTAGTACTACTAAATTTTTATGAATAAATTGAAAGTTTTATTTTAAATTAAAGCGTGTTTATAAATTACTCAAGTCTTGAAACTATTGTCAATGAAAGAAGAGTGAAGACAAAAACGTCTCCAGATGAACTCTTCTGAAAAGTTCATAAGTTTACTCACAATCTTAGGATCGACTAGACAATCGAATCTGATTACGACTCTTGGGTTGAACCATTGAATATCAGTCTTCGGGCAAAAGAGTTGAGACTCAAATGGTTAACCTGGACTTGTTATGAACATGTTGAATAGACCGGTAACAAATTAGTTTAGAGCCCAAAACCGTTTACCTAGCTCTAAATCTAATTGTTACACCTTAAGGATATTTTCATAATTATCTTAATTCTGAGGTGAATACGTAACTTGACTTGGTTAGTTGTAATCTTTGATATGTCAAATGAGTGAGTTCGAATTGGCGGGCAATACATCGGCTATTGAGAATGTAATTTAATTAAGTAGGAGTTGCGTGATTCACAGTTATAGAAATTCGTGGTTGGATTGCGAAAGCAACAATATCACTTTATGCTTTATTGATGAGTGTGTGAATAAATTAACTTGGCCACGTATTCAATAAAATAAGTCATTAAATAAGACTTGTGAATTGTATGAGACAATTCACTATAATGTCTTTCTCATTTATAGTCAAAAAATAGGTTAAGAAAATAATAACAAAAGAGATAAAATGATAATTTTATATTCCACTCTTGTTAGTGATATTCACAATGGTTATTATGTTAAAATATTTTGTGGACAGTGAAAATAAATAGAGTGTAGCGTGCATGAATCGAGAGTTGATTCGGCATCGAACTTATAGTGGAGTCATACGATATTAGAATTAAATAGGATCAGAAATTTATGAAGATAAATTCGTCAAGTATTTGAATCCTAAGCTTTGTCAATGTGGGTTCATTCGGTCTCAAAAATAACTCAGAGAACAAAGTTAGAAAAATGAACTAAGTTGGAACAAAATGTGTTTTGGTGTCAGTGCATATTTCTTACACCTATATGTAATAGGTGATGTCACTTAAGTTAGTTAAGTGCTTGTATTGAATTAATTATTTATTATTTTCTAATTATTAGATAATTATTTAATTAAAATAAATTAATTAATTGATAATGATAAATTATATTTATCAATTAGATTGATGAATTTTTATACAACTAAAACTCTAGAATATCGTGTAATTTTCGACAATGATAGATAATTAAGGTAATTTTTGAAAATTTTATAATATATGGGTATATTTGTAAATACCAAACATTACATTTTGATAAATATCTAATAGCAATTTGATTGCAAAGAGATAACGAGTAGTATATCAACACACAAAAAAGAGAAATGTTTTCTCCTCTCATTACTGTTGCCACCCAAATTAATCTGAAGAAGGAATATTTGATTTTTCTTCTTCAATCGTTTTGAGAGCCCACACTCAAATTTCTACGTAAAATTTTTCTGAGATATATTTCTGAAATTAACGGATGGTTGTTGGTGGACTAATTCAAAAATCGTTCGTGGAAGTTCAAATTCGTGATCTTTGATCTTAAAGCTTAAAGAACATGAAAAACGCTCGAGAGAGTTTCACTAGTTCAGAAATTCTCCGACACAGAGTAAACGTGAAATATTATTTTACCTTAATCTATTCATCTTAATATCGTACATGCATTATCAAACTAAAATCGGTTTTAAATTATTTAATATGATTAAATTAGTTAAATTAAATTTTTTTATATTCCGCCCACGAACTGTTCGTGGTTCAAATCTAATTTTCTTTAATTTTAAAACCGATTCATCCTAACAATTGGTATGAGAGCGTAGGTTTAATATTATACATATAGATAATTAAAACAAATACATCGTGAATTTTATGGATATTGGCATATGTTTGTATGGTAGATTCAAAACTATTTTGAATACGTTTTGTGATTGGATCCCGAACTATTTGCTCTGGGCGTTTTTTATTTAGAATTGATGTACGCCAAGTTTGAGGCATAGGAATTTATGTAATTTAATTATTGAAATTGTTGTGAATTTTAAATTCATTATAAATTCATCGTCGCTGAAAATCGCTCGTAACCGCCACGGAGAAGTCGCCGGACAGCCAACGAGAAGACGTCGGAATGCATTGTTCACACGCAATACTGCTTACCTGTGGTACTGCTCACCAGCGGTATTGTTCACTGCTGGCCTCCGCTTGCCGCCACTACTGCCATGCGTTGTCCCTTGCACGATAGAGTTCTAATCGAATTAGGAAACCAACAAGTTATGGAAACTCATGGTTTTAGGAAACCTAGGGTTTTTGAAATTCAAATTGTGAAATATGATTTCAAAATCAATTTTGTCCCTTATTTAATTTGGTAAATTTTTCAACACTTTTATAATTGTATTTTTTTAAATTGTTCTAAAATAAATCAATTTAATAATTACTTGATAATTTGTAAATCAAAGTAAAAATATGTTGGAAAATTGACATTTTTAAATTGAAAATTATTTTTAAAAATGGGTAATATTTTATAAAGTGTTACAAAATGGTAGGACAATATGGAGACGAATACGTAAATTGCAGACGCCATGGAGATTAGTTCATAAATTAATTTTTAATTTATTTATAATTATTTTATGGGTTGTAATTAGAAATGAGCCAATAGGGAGGTTAAATTTAAATGTATGATTTAATTTTAATCGTGCATCATCATATAACATGTCATATAGATTAAGAATATGTCAATATCAAATTATCATGTAGCATGTACATACATCATTATAAATTAATCGATAATGGTTATTATTTAATTACAATATGAAAATTATAATAGTTATGATTTAAAATTGGGATTTAAAATTAATAAAGGATTTATAAATTTCATCACGCTTTTCAAATTAATAAAAATTATATTTTTTTGAAACACAATAAAAGATCCAACTTTTTTCAAAAACTAAGTGGGAATGTCGTTTACGTTGAAATGTTCCCAATGTCTTTAACGCAAACTTGATCGTGCCACGAGGAAGGGTTAGAACCGCCCACAGCGGTCCTCACATGAATGTGAGAAACCTTGGAATTGTGTCGCTTTGATATCGAGTTGCTTCAGAAGCTAAGATTTCTAAAGGTAGTGATAGGGTAGGGTCGTCCCATAACAATCTTTAAGAGTCGATCCATTAGTTAAACACATAGACTGAAGCACATTGGAATCCCCCCATAGCGGCTAGTCAATGGGGCCAAGGTGACCAAAACTAATGGTGGTTGGTTAAGCTAGATGTGGAGACATTTGAGGGTTAACCAAATGAGAGGAGTCTTGATGCGATAGGAGATAGTTTGGACTTCATCCCTCAATGAGACAAGCTATCATTTTTTATCGTAACATCGTGGAGGAAATATTTTTTTAAAGGATTTTAAAATATTTCGTTGTTGCATCATGCATCATACTTTCCTAAATAATTGAGCATTTATTTACACCGCCTTATTTATTCTTTTCAGTAATCATGCCATTATCTCATCTTTCAACTATTCTTAACGCGAACAAATTCAACGGTGAAAATTATATGGATTGGAAACAAAATCTTGATATCGTGCTGACGATAGAAAAGCACAAGTTCGTGCTCACTACCCCTTGTCCTCTTGAGCCTATAACTGAATCGACTCAAGAGGAAAAGGATACTTATGATTCTTGGCTGTAATCTGATGAGATCGCTAGATGTTACATCTCAGCATCTATGAGCAATGTGTTACAACAGCAGCATCAAAACTTTAAGATCGCCGCTGATATGATGTTCAACATCACCGAAATGTTCGGGGATCAGGTTTGTCAAGCCAGAAAAATAGTTATGTGTAACTTCATGAACTATATGATGGAACCTATAACTCCTGTCAGAGAACATATGATGTTGATCATAAGTTTTCTGAACGAGATGGAGATCATGGGTGCTCAGTTCGATGGCGAGACTCAAGTGGATGTGATCCTAGAGATTTTGCCTAGTACCTTTGAGAACTTCAAGCTTAATTATTCGATGAATAAGTTGAACTACTCACTTCCTAAGCTCAGAAAGATGATGCAAGCTGTTGATACCTTGTTTCTGAAGGGAAAGAGAAAATCTAGAGAGACTAACTTTACTGAAAAAAGGCCTTCCACATCTAGCTCTAAGAAGAAACAGAGAAGGGATCCAAGGAAAGCCAAGAAGCGGGATTCCTAGAGCTGCCAAAGGCAAGAGCACTACGAGAGTAGACAAGTCAAAAGACAAGTGTCATCACTGTAGAGCTGCTAGTTATTGGAAACGTTACTTCCCGCAGTATCTCAAATGGTTGAGATCTAAAGGTATAGTAATGGTTACTGAGGCCTGTTATGTAGCTAACTCTACTTTTTCTTTGATTATAGACTTTGCAGTTTCTAACCACATTTGTTGCTCCCTACAAGGGTTCAGAGAAATCAGAAGACTTGACGAGGGCAAGTTCAGCTTCCGCTGGGGGAATGAAGCAATAGTATCGGCCGCATCAGTAAGAACTTTTAAATTATGTTTTGAGAAACATTTTATTATTTTGCGTCATGTTTATTATTTCCTAAGTTTTGGAAATAATTTGATTTCTATTAGTGCATTAATTGAGCAAGGATTTGATCTAATATTCATTGATAAAGATATTTGTATTTTTAAAAATGAATGTTTAATTACTATTGCACGAATGATTAATAAATTTTATCATGTAAAACCTGTGGTATTCATGATTTGTCACATTGAAGTGAATATCGATTCACATAGGGGTAGTAAAAGGTTGAACTATGACTAAACTTATCTAACCTATCTGTGGCACTTACGTCTTGGACATATTAGCCTAGACAGGATTAAAAAACTTATGAAGGATGGTCCTTTGCAATCTTTAAGTGTGGATTCACTACCCGCATGTGAATCCTATATAGAAAGTAAGATGACCAAGAGACATTTCTCCTCAAAAGGTGAAAGAGTCACTCAATGTCTTAAACTCATACATGGTGATGTATCTGAGCCATTGAATATCCAAGCAAGAGGAGTTTATTAATACTTCGTAACCTTCACTGGCGACTACTCACATTTTGGTCATGTTTATCTAATGCATCAAAATTCTGAAACCTTTGAAAAGTTCAAAGAATATAAGGCCTTGATTGAAAAGCAATTAGAAAAACAAATCAAAACACTATAATCTGATTGTGGTGAAGAGTAATTGTTAGGAGAGTTCGAGGACTTTCTTAAGGAAGAAGGTATTCTTTCTCAGCTTACAGCACATGGTATGCCACAGCAAAATGGTGTGTCAAAGAGAATGAATCAAACTCTGATGGATATGGTTAGATCCATGATGAGTTACACATCCCTCTCAGATTCGTTCTGGGGATATGTCTTACTAACAGTGGCGTATATTCTGAGCCAAGTTTCATCAAAGACGGTGCCTGGTACACCATATGAAAGATGGTATGAGAAAAAGTTGTATGTTCATCATTTTAGAATATGGGGTTACCCAGCATATTTTCTAAGACAGAAGACATCAAGTTGGCTAGTCGTTTAGAATTGTGCATGTTTATAGAATATCCTATGAAAACGAAAGGGTATATCTTCTATAGTAATATTGGCAAGAAAACATTCATTAGCACGAATGCTCATTTTCTCGAAGAAGATTATATTAAAAGTGTATAGCCGAGAAGCACAGTTGTGCTAGAGGGATTATTGAGTGGGAGAACACCGACTAAGCAATCAAAAATTATTTCTGATTCAATAATGGAAGAACCACGACAGGTGCCAGAGACTATGGAGCCTCGACTTAGTAGGAGAGTTATGAGACAACCTAAAAGGTACATTTCCTATGGAGAAGCTTTGACAGCTATCTCAGATAAGGACCCAGATAAACCAATCTCTTACTCGGAGGACGTGGTTGGTCTTGAAGCAAACATATGGCAAAAATCCATGGACGTTGAGATATATTCGATGTAGAACGAAGTTTGGAAACTTGTAGATCCTCCTGAAGGGATAAAACCCGTAGGATGTAAATGGATCTATAAGAAGAAAAGAGGTCCGGATGGGAATTTAGAGACATTTAAAGCTAGGCTAGTAGGCAAGGGCTACGCCCAAAAGGAAGGTATAGACAACGGGGATACCTTCTCACCAGTAGCCATACTATCTCATCTGTATCCAAATGAGAATGGCTTGACCCAAATGGTAATATATTACTCTTCATAGTGATCTGCCACTAGTCTAGTATGCACGTGCTTGGGATCTGTTGCATATATTATGCTTTCATAATAGTAAACATATGATGACATGGTATCCCCATTGATTCAAACTTACCACAATTGCACTTGAGCGTATCAAGTTTTTGGTCTCGTGTCACTATGTATAAGTCATTCAACAGCTCAAACTCGACCATCGAATAATTTCGAGCCTCCCCATCATGTGTCAGAGCATAAACTATAATTGATGCTTCACCCATGATCTCCTTAAGCACATGTTTGAATAGTTTTTATGTGAACACATTTGCTGCGTGTTGCTCTAACGCACGCAAGTGAGTCTAAAGCACGGGCGTTTCATTTGTCAACTTGAAATCATCCAACCTTTCCTCGTGTTGAATACGTGCCAACGCCCGATTGGATTGTAGCATGAATTTAAATAGTTTATATCGACGTTCAATGAATCGGCAGATATACGTGTTTTTACCTTCAGATCGTTGTGTCGTTCTCATGAAAGCAAAGAATTTTTCGTGTTAGAAGGCCTCTGCCCAACATTCACGCTTCACATGCATCCATTGTACCCAAATGTTTTTTGCCTAAGGTTGAACGACTCTATCAAATGATCCCATTCCTCTTCGACCTTCCCTTCACTAAATACGTCAAACATGACTCTCTTGAATTCTTGTATGAAATTTGGGTTATGCACGTTTGATTGGGCATTTTGTTTGGGATGCCATGGACAAAGCCGATGATTGCAATTGGGGAGGACAGTCTTGATTGTTTTACGTATTGCCTTATTGGCATCTATAATGACTGATTGAGGCACCTTGTTTTTTATGGCATCCAAGAAAGTCCCCAACACCCATTGATAGGTTTCCACAATCTCATCAACGAATAATGCACAATCAAATACCGTGGTCTTGTAGTGTTTGTTCTTGTATGCATTCATCGTGCAGGTCATATCGAATGCCAATGCATCACTGAAATAGTGATAGTCAACTTAACACGTCGAGTATGCCAAAAAAAACTTCACTAGACGATTATCCATGACAATGTTGTATTTGTAATACATATCTAGATCCATCTCTAATTTTGCAGTAAAAAAAAACAATAGCTGCTTGTGAATCAATTTTGATGACCTGCGCTTTTCGTTGTTTCTCCATCTTATTGTAGGATCCGTCCCTAAGAACCCCACATAACCACCAACTTGGTCGACCATTTAATCAAACACTTGGCTTATCCATACACCAACATTGTACGATCATGTTTCCTAGGCCATGTTCGCTTTATTCACTGCTCTATTTGATCGAAGAAAGGGCATGTCCTATGATGAGCCGGTGGGATGGTTGTGCTTAGTTTCAAAATATTTTTAACGTCCCATTTTTTCGTCTTCTTATCCAAGTTCACCCTAAAACAAACACGACAATCCACCCTTGTCAAGCCTCTTGGTTCTCGCTTGGTGTCCTCTCTACCCATATATTTTTCTCCTGAATTCCTTCTTATAAGCAAACTCGTCTCAGTGGCATAGTTTCTCCCTCTTTGTTCTTGCGTTTATCATCTTTCTGTACACTGAACCCAACATTGGTTGTGTATGTATAGTAGAAATATTCGACCTCTTGTAACGTATCAAATTTTTCACCAATGACATCCTCATTTCTCAAGTTTGCTAATGTGGGTGAACCCGGTCGTGTACGCGTCTCACCCGGATTTATGGATATTTCATGATGACTCATCTTTGAAGATGCTTAATCTTAAAAAATTAAAGAAAATTAAACAAACATTACCTTTTCGGTGTAGCCGATCCCTCAGTTAGAGTTGAAAATTGGATAATCCAAACAAAGAATATGAAGGAGCAAGTGTATTTGAAGTTTAGAGCATTTGAAAATTAGTGAAAATGTGTTTAGTTGAGTGAATATATGATTTTTAAGAATGATTTACGAAGAGTAATTACCCCATTTAATTGCACAACCATCAGACATCGCCAACCAATAAAAATGTCAAACTAGGTTATTAGGACCCAAAGAGCTACTTTGGTGGTCTTAATCTCCTATAGGTCAGATGAATTGCCTATCTTCAAATGCATTTAGGGATAGTTGATCGCGTTTGGGCCCCAAATCCCATGATGACAGGCGTTTGGGGCCCAAACACGACCATTTGGCCCAAAACGCCATTCATGATAGTGAATCGCTAGTAATTAATGGCATTTGGGGTCTGCTGATGGCGTTTGGACCCCAAACATCATTGTAACAGGATTTTGTCTCGTGTTCATGGACATGGGCCAAACACCTTTGTGTCAAGAATTTGGGGCAAGACCATCAGGCCCCAAACGCCATTCGAGACAGGCGATTCACTGGTCATGAATGGCGTTTGTGTCCTATTGATGGCGTTTGTGTCCTATTGATGGTGTTTGTGTCCTATTGATGGCGTTTGAGCCCCAAACGCCATTGTAACAGGCGATTGGCCAGTGTCCGTCGACACAGGCCAAACTCTTTTGTGTCAAGCGTTTGGTCTAAATACTCCCTATTATGCTTAAAAACCTGGATGGAGAAATTAAAATTTATAAGTTTAAAGAGGAAAAAATGAAGATTTCACATAGTACTTTTGATCGAAAAATCAATCTGATTCCTTTTGTCGGATGGTAAATCTGATGGTATGGCCTATTGTTCGGGTTACCGTTATGCCAAATCCAATAAGGTTCCCCACATGCCCCTTATTAATTTTCCCGACGACCTTGGCAAACCTAGAATGGACATTCCTATTCCCGTTTCTGATCCTCCTGCGGAGGCTACTCCCGAAGAGGAGTCTTAGTTTAATTTCCTTTTTTCATGGACTTTTTACTTTCCTTGTATCTTAACTTTTCGGTAGATCTTCTTGTATTTTCCCAAGGTCAATGAGAAGATTTTTCCGGTTTCACTATTTTTATCAGCTTTTCTTTTTTCAATACTCAAATGATTCTCTGTTTCTACTTTTTTCTGTATTTTTCTCAAACACTTGGAAAAAATTCTTAGCGAAACATCTTCACTTAGCAAGAAATTTTCCATCTTTGTAGTTACCTGTTTACCCATTCCCGCTCTTGCTTTTAAGTTGGCTCAAAGAATAGGATTTGCTTTGGTTGAAATAGAGCAGGAACATTCCTGTTTTGTCGAGCCACCCATTTTCACAGCTTTTCTGCTCAGTTTATTTTTTGTTCAGTTTCAAAGACATTCATTCTTCTTCTTTTTTTTGCCCATCTTTAGAATATGTTTTTTCCTTTTGAGAGTATGACTTATGTAGTGCCCCTATCAAGGATCACGCCCTTAATTATTTTTTAAAGTAGGACTTATTCTTAGTCCATGTCAAGGACTTACGCCTTTAGTTTCTTATGGGAGTAGGAATTATGAATTGCCCCTTCCAATGATTTATTTATGCCTTTAGTTCATTTTGGGAGTAAGACTTATTAATTGCCCCTCCCAAGGACTTACGCCCTAATTTCTGTTGTTGTTATTAGATATGAGGACAGCTGACACCAAGAGTTTCTATTTGGAAAATCCATGCAGTAAAAACCACAGAAATATATTTACTATAATGCTCTCTATAACTTTAAACAAATTATTTCTTTAGGTGGGCTACATTCCATGGTTTTGGTAGGTCTGTTCCTACTTCTGTTTTCAAACGGTAGTTGTCGCTTCCCCCTATCCCACTGATTATATATAACTCTCCCCATATTGGCCAAAGTTTTCCCTCTGTCTGAAATATCTTTCTTAGGACTAAGTCTCTCTTCTGAAATTCTTGTTTCTGTACATTTTTCTGGAAGTAAGATCTCCTCTTCTGATTGTAATGGCCATCCGGATTGAGGCTGCTTCTCGTCATTCTTCCAATTCATTAAGGTTAGTTTTTAGGAGTTCTTCATTTTGTTTCTAGTCCAGTCTAGATCTCAAAGTGGGGCTCCCAATTTCAACAGGAATCACCGCTTCTGCTCCATATGCTACAGTAAATGTTGTTTCAACCGTTACCTATCTAGGAGTTGTTCTATATGCCCATAACACTGCTGGAAATTATTCCACCCACTTCCCATTGGCTGACTCTAGTCATTTTTTCATATTGTCGAGTATAATTCAGTTTGAACTTTTAGATTGCCTGTTTCCTTACGAATAGTAAGTTGTAAATAACCGGTTGATGATCTTCAAGTCCTTGCAAAAGGTTTTCACCATGTTTCCGGTGAACTGAAGCTTGTTGTCAGATATGAGGACCCAAGGAATTCCATATCGGCATACTATGTTCTTCCACAGGAATCCTTTTACTTCCTACTCACAAATTCTGGCGAAAGCTTCAGCCTCAATCCATTTGGTGAAGTAATCTGTTGTGACCAACAATAATCGCTTCTAAACAGGTGACATGGGGAGTGTTCCAACAATGTCTAGAGCCCACTGCATGAACGGCCAAGGCCTTGCTACGGTTTTGAGTTCTCTAGGGGCCATTTTGACTATAAGTGCAAAGCGCTGACACTTATCACATTTCTTTGCATACTGTTTAGCGTCTTGGTGCATCTTTGGCCAGTAGAACTCCTCGTTCATCACTTTGTGTGCTAAAGATCTGCCCCCAGTATGATTTCCACAAATTCCTTCATGTATTTTTTTCTAATACATGAGCTTCCTTCCTCGTAGACACTTCAGATATGGGCCTGTAAAGGATTTTTTAGACAATAGTTCATTTATCAATGTGTATCCTGGTGCTCCGCTGCTATACTTTCTTGGCGAGAAGCTTGTCCTTTGGAAGTATTCCCTCTTTAAGGTAGCATATTATGTCGTCCTTCCAGTTGGGTTCCCTTTCTACTTCAACGTCAGCTACGTTGTTCCACGGGAGCGAGACGCTTGGTTTTTTCAGAAATTCTACTGGGACGTTCCTCTTGTACGGGAATTGCAACGATGATCCCAAGTTTGCCAATGAATCAGCGTGCTCATTCTCAGTTCTCAGGATCTGTTGGGTTCTGTAGCTTTTCAATGTGCCTAAAAGGTCATTCGCCCATTGTAGGTAGTTTATCATCCTTTCATCTTTCGCTGTATATTCTCTCATTACATGTTTTACAATCGGGATGGAATCACAGAATATTTTTGCATCTATTACCTCATATTCTCGTAGCAAGGAAACTCCCACTATTAGTGCTTCATACTCCACTGCATTGTTTGACACGTTGAATCCGAAAGAGATGGAGAGCTCCAATGTTTCTCCAAAGGGGGTCTATATTACCACCCCTGCTCCTGATCCTTTATTATTTGAAGCACCATCAACATATAGTTTCTAAGGTTCATTCTCAATTTCTTTGTGAGGTTACCTATCAACTTCTCCTTTAATGAAGTCCACAACGAAGTTTGCTAATGCCTGCCATTTGATTTAGGTTATGGATTCGTAATGAATGTCATACTAGCTTAGCTCAATTGACCACTTCGCCATTCTCCCGCTTACTTCTAAAGAGTGCAGGAGACTTTGACAGGTGAATCCGTCAACAGTTTGATGCTATGTTCCTGAAAATAGGATCTCAGTTTCGTGCAGGGGTCACAATGGCCAGCACCAACTTACCTCGGCTACTATTAGGCTTTTACTGATGAAGTATACAAGTTTTTTCTTCCTTTCTTCTTCCCTGATGAGTACGGCATTGACGTCGACTACCGAAATGGTAAAATACAACAGGAGTTGTTCACCTGGTACTGGCTTAGAGAGCAAATGTGGTGTTGTCAGGAACTCTTTAATTCTACTAAGAGCTTCTTCACATTCTTCGTTCCACCTGTCTGCAGAATTCTTTCTCAAGTTTTCAAAAAAAAAAAAAAAGGTTTACACTTATCCGTAGACCTTGACATAAATGTGTTTAGGGCGGCCACTCTTCTCGTTAACCACTGTATCTCTTTTTGGCTCCGCAGAGATTTCATCTCCGTAATTTCCCTCACTTAGTCCGGGTTCACTTTGATTCCCCGCTGCGTCACCAAGTGCCCGAGGAACTTTCCCATAGATACCCCGAAGGTACATTTTTTCGGATTTAGTTTCATGGAATTTTTTCTTGGAACTGTAAAGCCTTCTTCGAGGTCTCGAATATGGTCCTCCCATTTCTGGCTTTTGACCATCATGTCATCTACATAGACTTCCATGCTTTTTCTGATTTATTCGTGGAAGAATTTGTTCACCAGTCTTTGATAGGTAGGCCTACATTTTTTAGTCTAAAAGGCATGACTTTATAATAATATATACCATACTCGGTAATGAATGAAGCCTTTTCCTGGTCAGGTTGAAACATTTTCGCCTGATTGTATCCGGAGTATGCGTCCATGAAGCTAAGTAGTTCGTGTCCTGATGTGGCATCAACCATCTGATCTATCCTTGGCAACGAATATTCATCTTTGGGACAGGCTTTGTTTCTTCTCCCGCCTCGTACCTTAGGTTATCTTGCTCGTCTTCCTGTGATTGTTATAAATCCATGGGTAATTTTCCTTCAGCCTTTTTTGTAGCCTTCTTCTTGATGGATTCCAGAGCACTCATGGAGTAGATCCGGGTAGCGGCTTAATCTCCTCTTATCGTTTTAACTCCCTCTGGTGCCGAATATTTTAGTACTTGTTAGAAAGTTCAAGGGACTGCTTTCATTTTGTGGAGCCAAGTTCTCTCTAGGATAGCGTTGTACGGGGACGATGTTCTCAGTCATATAGTTGAAGGGTTTTCATTCACCGAACGAATAAAGGTTACCTCTGAATAGCTGATGGCCCCGTTGAAACCTACCAACGGCTGTGAAGTTCCTTATAACTCATGTTTTTCAATTGACATTTCTCTAAGGTTGCCCGGTCTAGAATGTTCACTACACTCCTGTTATCAATTAAGACTCTCCTTAGTGGATTCCCGCTGACATTTAGGGATCTTTCTAGGTGCTTTTCTAGCATCGACTTTTTGCAGTATATTTTCCTTTCCTTCCTCATTGTCCATTTCAGCTATGTAAGCACAATAACTGTGTCAATGATCCAGAAAGGTTGTTTCCCATTGTCGTGATTTTCTTCCCCATGATTGTCCTTTTCAACATCCTATTTTTGCCATTCTTTCTTCATGAATTGATTGAGGTGCCCATCTTTATCAGTTGCTCGACGTAGTCTTTAAGTTGGAAAAAGTTCGTTGTGTAATGCTCGCTACTCCTGTGAAAGGTGTTGGGGGTTATGCCATCAAAGTATGTGTATCGACAGTTTGATATGAAATTTAAAGAGGATTACATTTTTCTTATACTTCTTCTTTTATATTATTGTTGAATAATTTATATAAATATCTGAAAATTTCATATTCATTAATGAGACTATGATCTTGTATTAGTACGAGAGGATTAAGATCAGAGAATGAATAAAATTGTCAGCAACATATTAAAGTATGAAATGTTTAATGAATGGTTGCGAATACGGTTCACTAAGCATTATGAATGAGTGTGATCCTGATTCGGGTCATTGATGTGGATAGACATCTTAGTGAATGTACTTTATATAATAAGATTATATATGACATAACCGATGTGAATTAATATCTTTATTAACGTGCCGTTTATCATAAAGATATTATACACATCGATTCGATGATCATATGTAGATGAGTGTAAATCATGAGTAGTCATGAACTCTTATGGATGTCTACTAAATCTTGACTCGTTAAGGTATGTTTGTTAATCGGGCTAGTGACTTTTTGTTTTGGAGATTCAGTGATGTGGATGGCTGGGGACATGATCTTACAAAATTTGAAATCTAAGCTTTCCTAACGGATTGTATATTGGTTCTCTTAAGTGTTAATTCTTGAACTGAATAGTTATTGAGCTCAAATTTATAATAAGATTATAAATTAGTCATTCACTAGTGGGTTAATGATACTTAAGGATCAATAGATAATTAGAAGGGTAAAATGAAAATTTTGACCATTTCTAATTTGCGAACCAATAATTGTATAACAGAAGTACATGAAATGATTATATCAGTGGACTACATGAGAATATTATGTAAATACATTCTATGATCTCTAAGAGTACAATTCCATATTTATAGTGGAGTAATAATGAAATTAATGAATAAGTTTATTTAATTAAAGAGTTTAATTAATAATCTGATTTATTGGAGTTTAGGATTATAGGCCCATGGTCCTCAAATCACTTCTATACTACGTTGTCTAGGGTGTGAGTATTTAAGAACATGAGAAAAGGACTTACTTGCCAAATGAATTTTATTCTGGGGCAAGTATATAATTATGAGATAATTATGTGAGATTAATTAATTGAATTATTTATATATTTAAATATAAGTTTTGGAAATTATACATATATAAAAATAATTATCGATTTTTTTAATTATCGATGAGTGAGACATAATATCTAATTTGTGAAATTAGATAATTAAATTATTATTAGATAATAATTTAAATCAACTAAATATGTTATTTGTGAAATAACATATAAGTTAGTTGATAGGGATAATCTGATATGTTAATTTTGAACTAACTGGTATCTAGATAATTATCTGATAAACATAAATATTTAATTCGTAATATTTGCCACGTGTCAATCACTAATAGGGTAGCAGATATTGACATGGACTACTGTAGTGCCACGTGGCACTACAATTGAGCACAATTGTAATGGATCCCACTATAATTGATAATTTTTTAATTAAATATTATTTCAATTTAACCCTAAAAATCTGATACGTCATTATCTAGAATATATACAGATATTATTCTAATGGCCTTAGTGGTTGAAAGAAGATGAGAGAATCAGTTAATCAGATCATCAGTTCGTCAATGAAGAGTTGAACTAAGAACACGATTGCTGTCAGAGAAATTTTAATCTATGACTAACGTTAATCAAATCTTTAAAAGAGTAATCATCACGTTCTTTTACAGAATCGTCTCACCAAAGTCATTCTCAGTAATCTCTAGATCTTATATGTTGAAAGCATCTAGAGACATAAAAAGTGTCTCGTAATATTCTAAGTGCCCACGCACGTCTTAGTGAGTTGAGGATTGACTTGAAAAATCTTGGTGTGGATCTTGAAGTCTACTGATAGCTGGAATGATTTTGTGAGAAGCGGAGGATCGATTGACCTTTGCAATGACACATGATATAAATTACAAGAGGTATATGATTCTTAACCTTGCATGTTGTAGATTTAACTTATAAATATATAACGGATCCTGACTGATTGAAAAAGAGTTTTCAATAAAAAATTTTACTTGATTATCGTGGCGTTGCGCAAATTTTATTTTATTAAAAGATTCGATTTTTATTAAAAAATTATTTTTTTAAAGGTCACGTGCCTTCACGCTTGCGCCGCACACGCGCCACGACGATCATTAAGTGGTATCGGAGCGGTCTTTATATATTTTATATGTTAAATGTTGTGTGGGTTTTCTTGCATTATTCATATAATATGAGATATGTATGATGATGGATGCTTATTTTTTTTGAGTGTATGGAAAATAATGGATTATTAATTGTATGGTGATTATTGGGTTAGGCTTTGTTTTAAATTTTCCTAAATCTTGTAAGCCAAATCGAGGCGTAGGAATTTTTATAATTTTATTTTCAATATTATTATAATTATTCCGGATGCGAGAAGTTGAAGAACGCACAAGACGAACGGAAAAAATTACTGTTCACGCGAAAACATTGTTTCATCCGTGAAAACACTGTTCATCCTTGAAAACACTGTTCACACAACAAATTTACTGTTCCGGCAACGGTGAATAGTGTTGGTGATACTGTACCGGTGGTGAACAGTGGCTATCTGGCTCCGCAGGCGGCTGCTGGCGATGAGATAGGCAGCGGTGATGATGACCTTAATGCATATTTGTGAGAATCATAAGTTCGTTCTTACTAAAGAATGTCCTGAGAAGCTCAATGCTAACGCCCCTAAGAATGTTAGGGACAAATATGATGCTTGGATCATATCAAACAACAAGGTGAAATGCTACATGCTTGTGAGCGTGAATGATGTTCTGAGAACCAAACATGAAATCATTGAGACTGCCTATGAGATTATGAAATCTTTGCAGGCAATGTTTGGGAAGTAGTCCGATCGAAGTCATCATGAGACCACTAGGAGCTATATGACAACTAAGAAAAGGAAGGGTACTTCTGTTCGAGAACATGTTTTGAACATGATCAACATAATGCACGAGGCAGAAGTACATGTGGTGGCCATTGATGAGCGGACTTAACTTAGCATCATACTAAAGTCACTCAGACCATCTTTTTCTGCGTTCACGACCAATTATGTTATGAACAAGTTGCAATTAAACATGACCCAATTATTGAATGAACTGCAGACTTTTGAGTCACCCAACCTTAGAATGACCAAAGAGGAAGAAGCAAATGTTGTCGAGCAAAAGCCTTCTTCCAATATTGTTAAGAACAAGAAAAGGAAGAAGAACAATGGCAAGGACAACAGTAAGAACAAAAGAGTAAAGAAAACCAAGACATCACCAAAAGCTAAGAAGAACAAGAAAGATAGCAAGCCTAAAGGAAATTGTTTTCCCACTGTGGGGTTGAAGGTCATTAGAAGAGAAACCGTAAATCTCTCTAAGCTGAAAAAGAAAGGTAAATATGATTTACTTGTACTTGAAACTTGTTTAGTGGAATATGATTTACCATCCTGGATACTTGATTCAGGAGCCACTAACCATGTATGTTCTTCTTTGCAGATGCTTGATTCATAAAAGGTGCTGGCTGATGGTGAGGTTGTTTTAAGAGTTGGCAATGGTGCGCTTGTGTCAGTTAAAACATTAGGGACAGTCTTTTTACTTTTTGGATATAATTACTTAGTTTTGAACGATGTTTATTATATTCCTATTTTTTCGAGGAATTTGATTTCTCTTTTATTTTTGCAAGAACAATTATTCGAAGTTTCTTTCATTAATAAAGAGTTTATTATTTCTAAGAATAGATTCGATATATGTCATACCAAAATTATAAACACAGTGTATATGCTTAAACCGACTGAACGCGCGTTAAATAATTCTGAATTATTTAAAGTAGCAAAACCTAAAAATAACAAACGACAAAGAATTTATCATGATGATAACACATATTTATGGCATCTTAGGTTATGACATATTAATCTAGATAGGTTAAATAAGTTAACAAAAGCATGGTGTTTTGAGAGAGCTAAAAGTTGGAACTCTTCCTGTTTGTGAATCATGTCTAGAGGAAAAAATGACCAAGAGACATTTCACAAGAAAGGGCCAAAGAGCCAAGGAACCACTTGAGTTAGTACATAGTGATGTTTATGGACCGATCAATGTACAAGCAAGAGGCGGGTATGAGTATTTTCTCACTTTTATTGACGACTACTCAAGATATGGTTATAGTTACCTAATGCATCGAAAGTCTAAAACTTTTGGAAAGTTAAAAGACTTCAAAGCTGAAGCTGTAAGGCAATTAGGTAAATCATTGAAAATCATTTGATCTGATCGAGGTGGTGAATACTTAGATTTAGAATTCAATGATTATTTACTAGAGTGTGGAATTCTTCCCAACTCACAGCACCTGGAACATCACAACAAAATGGTGTTGCAGAGAGAAGAAACCGAACCTTATTGAATATGGTTAGTCGATGTTAAGCTACTCATCATTGTCACTTACATTTTTGGGATATGCACTACAGACGACAACTTACATTTTGAATGTAGTGCCCTCTAAGTCTGTAAACAAGAATATTTTAGAGTTATGGAATGGCTCCAAACCTAGTTTGCGTCATTTTCGTATATGGGGGTATCTAGCTCACGTTCTTAGACCAAAGACCGGAAAGTTAGACTCAAAGTCTGAGGCATGCATATTCCTTGGCTATTCTCTAGAGACAATGATCAAAAAGTGTTTGTGTCGACAAATGCAACATTTCTTGAGCATGACTATATGCAAAACTACAAATCTTGTAGCAAAGTAGTTCTCGAGGAATTAGCGACTGGTGAGATCAGACCACATTTAATTTATACTAATAAATGACAAACAAGAGAAACCACAGTTCCTGTAAAGGAAACCCCAGTACAACGTCTTACTGGGAAAATTATGAGACAACCAGTTCACTCCGAACTAGAGGCACATGTCCTAGACTAATAAGGACGATCAATTATCTTATGAAGAAGCAATAGATGATCCTGAAAAGGAGAAATGATGAGATGCCATGAACCAGGAAATGGAATCTATGTATTCCAATTCCGTCTGGAAACTTGTAGATCCACATGAAGATGTCATGCCCATTGGATGTAAATGGATCTTCAAGAAGAAAAGAGGTGCAGATGGGAAAGTAGAGACTTTCAAGGAACGGTTAGTAGCCAATGGCTATACACAAAGGGAGGGGGTCGATTATGAAAAGACATTCTCTCATGTGGCCATGCTAAAATCCATTCACATCCTTTTGTCCATAGTAACTAGTTTTGACTATGAGATATGGCAAATGGACGTCAAGATAGTTTTTCAGAATCGGCCTCTTGAAGAAAACATATATATGATGCAACCAGAACGGTTCGTACAAAATTGGCAAAATCAGAAAGTATGCAAGTTGCTTAAATCCATTTATAGATTAAAGTAAGTATCTAGATCTTAGAATCTTACCTTTGATGAGATTATAAAGTCTTATGGCTTCGAGAAAAATGTTGACGAAGCCTGTGTTTATAAATACACCAAAGATAAGATAGTAGTTTTCTTAGTTCTTTATGTTGATGATATTCTACTCATTGAGAATGATGTAGAAACTTTGTCAAAGGTAAAGAAGTGGTTAGCTGAGAAATTTCAAATGAAAGATTTGGGAGAAGCGAGTTATATTCTAGGCATCCAAATCCTAAGGGATAGAAAGATCAAGTTCTAGGCATTTTCTCAGGGATCTTATGTTGATAATGTGCTGGAGATATTCTCTATGGAGAATTTCAAGAAATGTCAACAACTGACTAGACATTAAATTGTCCTCTCCAAGGAACAATGTCCTAAGACACCTCATGAGGAAGAGGATATGAGAAAGGTTCACTATGCTTCAGTAGTTGGAAGTCTCATGTATGCCATGTTATTTACGAGACCGGGACATCTGTTATGCAGTGGGAATTGTCAGTCATTATCAATCGAATCCAGGTTTGGAACACTGGATTACAATAAAGCGTATTCTCAAGTATCTTAGGAGAACGAGAAACTATATGCTTATTTATTTAGGTGGAGACCTGAACTCCATTAGATATACTGGTTCTAATTTTCAATCAGACAGAGACAGTCAAAAGTCGACATCTGGATCAGTATTCACCCTAGGTGGAGGAGTTGCAGTCTGGAGAAGTATTAAACAATCCAGCATTGCAGATTTCACTATGCAAGTCGAATATATAGTGGCTTGTGAAGCTGCGAAAGAGGCGGTATGGCTCAGAAAGTTCTATTCTAATCTGGAAGTAGTTCTAGATATGAACAAGCCACTGATCGTATACTATGATAATAGTAGGGTGGTAGTAAATTCTAAGGAACCGATGAGTCACAAGAGGGGCAAGCACATAGAGAGGAAATATCATCTTACAATAGAGATTGTGCATCAAGGGGATGTGACTGTTATGAAGATAACATCGGAACAAAACTTGGCTGATACTTTTACAAAGACACTTCCAGCGAAGTCATTTGAGGGTCGCGTGCGTAACATGAGATTAAGAGAGATACCGCATTTACTTTAGGGCAAGTGAGAGATTGTTAGGAGTTATGCCCTCAAAATATGTGTATTGACATTTTGATATGAAATTCAAAGAGGATTATATTTTTCTTATAATTGTTCTTTTAAATTATTGTTGAATAATGTATATAAATATATGAAAATTTCATATTCATTAATGAGACTATGATCTTGTATTAGTACAAGAGGATTAAGATCATTGATTAAAATTGTCAACAACATATCAATGTATGGAATCTTTAATGAATGGTTGCTAATACGGTTCACTAAGCATTATGAATGCGTGTAATCTAGATCTGGATCATTGATATGGATAGATATCTTAGTAAAGGTATTTTATATAATAAGATTATATATGATAGGGCCGATGTGAATTAATATCTTTATTAACATGCTGTTTATCATAAAGATTTAGTACACATCAATTCGATAATCATATATAGATCAGTCAGAATCTTAAGTAATCATGAACTCCTATGCATGTCTATTGAATCTTTTGATTCACTCGTTAAGGTCTGCTTGTTAATCAGGCTAGTGACTTTTATTTTGGAGATTCAGTGATGTGGATGGTTGGGGACATGATCTTACAAGATTTAGAATCTAATATTTTCTAACAGATCGTATATTGGTTTCCTTAAGTGTTAATTCTGAAATTGAATGGTTATTGAGCTCAAATTTATAATAAGATTATAAATTAGCCGTTCACTAGTGGATTAATGGTACTTAAGGATCAAAATGTAACTAGAAGGGTAAAACGGTAACTTTGACCAGTTATAATTTATGAACCAATCATTGAAGGACAAAACTATATGAAATGATTATGTCAGTGGACTATATGAGAATACTCTGTAAATACATTTTATAATCTCTAAGAGTGCAATTCTATATTTATAGGGGGGTAATAATAGAATTAATAAATATGATTATTTAGTTAAAGAGTTTAGTCAATAACCTGGTTTATTAGAGCTTAGGATTATAGGCCATGGTCCTCAAGTCGCCTTTAATAGTTATGAGATAATTATGTGTAATTAATTAATTAAAATTTAATTAATTAAATTATTTATGTATTTAAATATAATTTTCAGATATTATATATATATATAATTATTGATTTTTTTAATTATTAATAAGTGAGACATAATATCTAATTTGAAATTAGACAATTAAATTATTATTAAATAATAATTTAAATCAACTAAATCTGTTATTTGTGAAAAAACAGATAAGTTTGTTGATATAGATAACAAATATGTTAATTTTAAATTAACTGATATCTCGATAATAATCTGATTAAAATAAATATTTAATTTGCAGTAATTGTGACGTGTCAATGGCTGATAGAGTATCAGAAATTGACATGAACTACTGTGTGTAACATTGTAGTGTCACATGGCACTACAGTGGTGCCATGAGTCACAGAGGTGCCGTGAGGCACTGTGCTGGCTCACGACACACTGCAATGCCACTTGGCACTGCATTATGCACAATTGCAGTGAATTCCACTACAAATGATAATTTTATAATTAAATATTATTTTAATTTATCCCTAAAAATATGATACGCCATTATCTAGAATATATACATATATGCCTTAATGGTTGAAAGAAGAGGAGAGAATCAGTTGATCACATCATCAGTTCGTCAATCAAGAGTTGAATTGAGAACACGATTGGTGTCAGAGAGATTTTCTTCTGTGATTAAACATTAATCAAAACTCTAAAAGAATGATCATCACGTTCCTTTAGAGAATCGTCTCACTAAAGTCGTCATTAGTAAATCTCTAGATCTCATGTGTTGAGAACATTTACGACATAAAAAGTGTCTTGTAATATTCTACATGCCCACACACGTCCTAGTGCATTGAGGATTGACTCGAAAGATCTTGGTGTGGATCTTGGAGTCTACTAATAGTTGGAACGATTTCGTGGGAACGGAGGATCGATAGGTTTTTTCAAGGACACTTGATATAGATTACAAGAGGTATATGATTTCCAACCTTACATGTTGTAGATTTAACTTATAAATATATAATGGATCCTGACTGATTAAAAAGAGTTTTCAATAAAAAATTATATTGGGTTATCGTGGCGTTGCGCAAGTTTTATTTTATTAAAATATTTAATTTTTATTAAAAGTTTAATTTTTCTTAAAGCCCACGCGCCTTCACTCTTCCGCCGCGCACGCGCTTCAACGACCAGTAAAAGGAGCAGTATTTGTATTTATCCTTGTAGCTTGGCTCTTTTGTGAGTGGAGCTGGCCTTTTCAGCTTTGATCATGTCCACGACTTGGTTTACCGGAATGGTCAACGACGTGTAAACTTTGTCCCTTGGGTGTACCATGTTTGAGTCCCACCTTCGGTACCCAGTTCTTTCCTGCTTGTTATTTCCCCCGTCCTCTCTTTCCATTCCGTCAAACTTTTTTCTTTCAGGTCTCGAACTTCTTTCCCATTTTCTTGACTCCTCAGTCTTCCGTTCAGCCGCTTTCAACAGACTTCTTTTCTCCTCTTCTAGAGCAATATAGGCTTGCGCCCATTGAAAGGTTTCCGCTATGGACAGTGGTTTTATCTTAGATAGATCTTTCAACAGGGATGAGTTCGGGTCTAACCCTTGCATAAAGGCCAGTCTGGCAACTAGATCAGCGTAATTTTTTACTTTTTCCATCTCGTCCTTAAATCTGTGGGTGTATTCTCGTAGTGTCTCCCCTCTCTTGGCGAAAATCATCAAAAGATACTATGTGTCTTCCATGACCGCTCGATAGGTGGAGTACTATTAATAGGAAGACATATGACATAACAGTAAAATTAGTAATTGAATGCACATGGAGGGAATGATACCATTTCAGAGTTGCTTCGTCCATGTTGGTGGAGAACATCATGCACATCAGTTTGTCATCGTGCTAATAAAGCGCCATTATTTGTCTGACCGCCTAGGTGGTCTACAGGATTTGTTTTCCCCTGGTAACATTTAAATTTGGGGGTCACGAACATTTTGGGTACGGGTATCATTAGGATTTTTAGGCTTAACGAAGTACGAGTGAGGGATTCAAGGTCAGTTTTTCCCGTACTTCCCAGCTTTCTCATCTCCATCATTTATCGCTCCAACAATTCTTCCACTGCTTCTTTCGTTATGACCCAAGACTGACGAGCTTCTATCATAGCCTCTTTCACGTGGTTTTGGGATTGAACATTTACTTCCTCCTTTTGTACGTTTCCACTCTTCCCAGTTCTTACTGAAGCGTGTTGATTTGGTCATACACAGTCTGTCATGCACCACGCAACGCCTCTGTGTTCCTTCTTTCCATTTCTTGCATCCCATTTAGGATTGTCTGCAGCATTTCTGTCGGTGGGGTTGATTAATCCATATGATTGTCTCCATTTTTTGTCTCGTTGCCCTCATTCAGGGCTGCGTTCGATCTAGTTCTAGGCATATTTGATGTTTCTCGAGCTTATATCTCATTTCTCAATGAAAGCACCAAAATGTAAAAAAAAATTCTCACACCAATATAGTCACAATAATTATTAATGAAAAATGATGAAAGGGTTAGAGAGTGATAGATGGAGTGCAGTAAATATTCTGAGTATTGCTTTTGTTGTATTGAAAAATTGTCCATTCATTTATTCATTACACGAGCTCTTATGTAGACCTCAATTTAACAATAAAATAATAAAAGAAAGGGAGTGATCCCCCTCTCCTCAATGTTTTCAGGAGTTTTATTATGCATATAGGATCCCGTCCATATTAATGAAATTTCTTGTCACACGTGAGTCCCTTCATTTTACCCATTCCGTTCAGCTGTCTCATCCCTCTGCCTTTAAAGCGCAGTCACATAATCTTTTCTCATGATTCAAATCTCAATTTCCTCGTTCTCGTGCGGGGGAGATTTTCTTACTATCTTTTGATTGATTATTTCCATCCACATGGTACAGTGAAGATTTTCTACCTGGTCCAAAGGATTTGCTGGAATTTATGGATGAAAATCAGAGAGAACATGAATTAAATCAGAGAGAGGAGAGGAGAAAGAAGAAAGAAGAAGACTTATGGCACTTAGAACGACAACATGGGAACGTCGAGGAAGATGAAGAACGTACGGAAAGAATTGGTCGCTTGGCTGCGTGAGGCAAAATGAGGGAGAGAGATGAGGTATAAATAAATACTAGGTTAGGGTTTCACTATTGTGTGTAGCTTTTAATGTGTGAGTGAAACCGGAATTACACAAGTACCCTTGTTTTATACGAACTTTACCCACTGTCCGAACACCATGTTAGAGAATTTTCCGTCTTCTACCAAACTCCTCCAACCCCAAGACGGTTTAGGCCCCAACTTAGCAGACATAAAACTGCTATCTTCGAAGTACTTAGTTTTCATAAACTTAGCTAACAAAGATTCCTCTATTCTTGCTTGGCTAACATAGCTAAATAAAAGCAAAAAAACATTGCAAAAAGGCCATGCATCCTATAAGATTCTTCATGTGATACCATTCTTGTTTCCATTCGAGGACCACTAGTATTTACTTATGCGACCAATGGTATCATCCAATAAGGAGATTGAGAGTTCAAAACACATGACATCGCATATTCCAGGATCGTCAAGACCATGAATTTTATCAGGACTTCTTTTCCGTCAGCGAACATTAATTTTTCAGTCCAACTTATCAAACCTGTCATTTGTTAAAGATAGTTAGCTTAATTAAGGGTATTTCAGTCCTTTAGCTTAACTAATTATTTGTGTGGTTAATCCCTCTTTATATTGTTTCTGTACAATTGTTTTTGGTCAACTATGATAATTCACAGTACTTTTTCTTTCTCCTTATCTTCTCTCTTCTCTTTACTTCGTTCTTCTTCTTGATCTATTTACTCCATTTTTTCTCATTCTTCCACATCATTCATCATGTCTTTAATCTCATTAAAAGCTCTTTTTTGACTGCCCGAAATCATACTCAATGCCCCAAGTAGTTTCCCAATGTATATTCATACATTGTTCAATTGGGTCTGTTAAACACTTTTATAATCAAACTTTTACACCGAACCAAATCAAATGAAATTGAAATAATTAATTTAGTTCGATTTCAATTATTTAATAAATGATTTATCTACTATTATAAAATTTCTTAAAAATAATAAGAATATTTTAATTGAAATCATCAATTTATAAAATATATTAATATATTTTAGGGTTTGGGTTTTTCAATTTTTTTATTTTTGATAATTTTTGTTTGTAATTAATATATATATTAAAAAAGGTTGTAAATGGTTCTTCGAACCAATTACAGATCTAATATAATAAACAACCGATTAAAAAATTTGGTTATGTAATTTATCATAACCAAACTAAATTATTATAGTAAAAGTACGGCCGAACCGAAATGATTTGGTCAGTTCACAAATTTTCTGTGCACTCCTAAGACTGGGATTATCTCAGTTCTCAAGCACTCACCATACTGTGACTAAAAACAGTGCAGCTTTTATTAAAGATTATCGATTGTGAAGAGAAACAACCATAGAAATTCAGAATAGATAAAATATTGTTGAATTTACCTTACCCCCTTGAAGCTCTACAAAATAACAGTGAATATCTGTGAAGAAAAGATGCACTATGGAAGGCCCCAAAGGTCCGAAACCATGGATATCACCGGATTCTTATGCTTCAAGGAGCAAGGATGACAAAGCCTCGACACAGAAAATGAATTAAAAAAGGGACAACGATCATCTTAGACCACGTTCTGTAATAATACTTTATGATATATCTCCATTTATGAGCACTTGGAAAGAAACGGTTAGAACATTTAATTGTATTTTTATTCAATTATTATCTAACAGTTAACTAAAAGAAGGACGGAAATTAATTATTATAGAGAATAATGGAAGATAAAGTAAAAATATTATAGAAATCGTACAGCTAAGAATGTTTCTTCTGACATTCGACATGTAGTTCACAACACAAATGTCGAGTGGAAGAATAGTACGGCGCCTTAAGATGCAGTAAATAGAACAATGCCGACACGGCAAGCAAAAGATTGTGGGTAAATGTAATCACCTATCACTTCCTACCTCTTCTTAGACCTCTTTAGAGTAAGTAATTCAAATTTTGTTCCACTCCACTGTCACATCAATTAAAAATAGACACAGACGAAAGATGGATTGCTCCGAATAATTAAAAATCTAATTTTGAAATTTCAAAGTAAAATAATTAGAAACATCTAATTTTGAAAAGTCTAATTATTAAATTAGAATTGGAGATTACTTTCTCCAAATTATCATGTTTTATCGATCTAAGTTTTTTCTTCTCTCTACTGTTAAGTTTCAAAAATATTATTTTATTTTTAAACCATCTAATTTGAAAAAATTACATATTCGATTTATTAATTCTTCCTCCACATTTAAAATCGTAATGGTCAACTTCTTTGTAATTACGATTGCTATAAATTATTTTATAGCTTAGCAACCAAACACGTCAAATTGTGAAATCATTCATTCAGTTGCTACTAGATCAATAATTGTGATAATTCTAAATTTCGTATACTAAACTATGTTTATAAAATAAATAAGTTAGCTCAGTTTATGACACATATTGTTTATTTTAAACGTTGAATGATTTTAAAAGTTGACAGACTTAAAAGTCATTTGGTTGATAAGAAATTTTTTTTTAATGTCATCTGCTTTTTAATTCAAACCCTCGACATCTATACCTCTTTTCGAATAAATGAAACTTTAATTTTTAAAAAATCAAATATTTGTAAATATTCGTTTCTATTGACATTCCCATATATATTTTATTCTCGATGATAAAATTTACATTCTCAAACATCGGACATCCGGTACGAAACTATGTCATACTAAACTAGAACTATGTAACTTTATATTCTAAGACATTTAATTCTACCTAAGCATATTCAAATTAATTTAATTATCAAAGAATATCTACAATTTCTAATACCAAACGCGTACTTACACACGTAGAGTTAGTCCGTACGGTAATTAGAGATGCACTATTTCTTTGTTAACCATAATTCAAATCCTACATGGTGCACTTAGGGAGTGTGCCCGTAAGATAGTGTACTGAGAGACTAGTCGAGACGTGCGAAAGTTAGTCCGAACATCTATTGAATTAAAAAGAGAAATTTTACCTGATAGACAATTTTAAAGGCGATGCTTTAAAAAATGGTAGGTTTTCAATAAATTCAGGTAAATAACAAGTTTCTCAATTAGTCAATAATTTTAGACTAAATTGAATGTCATCTATATATAACATGTTAGATACGTAACGTTTGTCTTATCAGAATTCGTCAATAGTTGATTGATGACATGATACTAAAAATCTGATACCTTATCAGAATTACAATCAATCATTGAAACTAGATTATTTTCTTATCATGAATATCTAAAAAAAGAAACTATAATCAATCATTAATTGTCATTTTATTTAATTAAAAAATAATATTTGAATTGAAAGAAAATAAATTCCAGAATATTTAATTAAATGCAAGTACCCTATCAAATCTAATTATGGAATATGTAAATCGATGTTTAAAATCGTCAACTACAAATTCGTCAACAGCTGGTTGATGACGTGATACTAAAAATTTGTTATTTACCTTATCAGAATTAAAATCAATCATTGAAACTATATTATTTTCTTATCAGAATTAGCTAAAAATGCTAGAATCATCATTGATTATCATATAATTTAATTAAAAATAAAAAATAACGTTTGAATTAAAAGACAATAAATTTTAAAATATTTAGCTAAATGCAAGGAATGCACCGAAACTAATTATAAAATATGTAAATTGAAGTATAAAATTGTTAACTACAAATTCGTCAACAACTAGTTGATGACGTAACATTAAAAATATGATATTTATCTTATCAGAATTATAATCAATAATTGAAATTAGAATAGTTACTTATGAGAATTACCTAAAAAATTAAAACTAGAATCAATCATTAATTATTATCTAATTTAATTAAAAAAATAATGTTTGAATTGAAAAATAATAAATTTTAAAATATTTAATTAAATATAAAGATTCTGGCTGTGATTTTAAAATTTCTAAATCAAAAGTTAAAATCATAAACTATAAATTTATAGTAGGTTGATGATGTGAAATTAAAAATTTATTATTTAATTAAATTTTCAAAAAAACTGCGACTAATATTGATTTTCAAAACTTATCTACCAAACACTACTTAATTGAAAAACAGTTGATTGACTGAAGTTTTTTATTTGAGTAAGGTTATTATTTACGAATCAGATTTTATGCTAGCGGGAGAGAAATAGTAGCTGAAGGGGAGTATGCCAAAGGAAAAGAAGTGGGGAAGGGGGGGGAGCAGAAAAGGAGGAAATTTTGCGAGAAAGAGAGTTTTGGTAGGGAAAAGTGTTGAGTCTTCCACTCCATTGCCTTCAACGAGACTTTGGGCTCCTCACTGTACCATCATTAGCAAACAGTAAAACACCCTTTCCCCCATTTTTGTCTCTGCTACAAGCTTTTGTCCTGACTTCGGAATCACTATCTCCATTTCTCAGAAAAATGCACAGAAGCCTCAACTACGGTGCTAATCCTTCCAACGACTCTCGCCTTCACCGCCGCCGCCACCACTACCAGTCTCACAAGGACAAGGCTCTTGACCTTGCCAACTTTCTTGGTGATCCTTCCCCAAGTTCTCCTGAGCAGGTTCAACTTCTTGTTTTTCTCTCCCTCTTTTATGTATCTGAGCACCATCTTTTTCTTGCTTTGTTGATTTTCTGATCTGGGTATTGCTTGGTTAGCCTGTTGGAAATTTTCTGGGTTTCTTTTATACTGTTTTATGTAATCAATAGAGTCTTGTGCTCTTCTTCCTCCAAGCAACTACTTGAGTTTGATCATGTGTGCATATTTAGTGAATTTTTGTTCAAGCGATATAGGTTGATATGTCATCTGTCTCTAAATGTTTGCATCACTCCTTAAGATTTTTTGTTCTCTCCC
>QANY01000280.1:322789-351275 GCA_003255025.1 Datisca glomerata | reverse complement strand
TATATATATATATATATATTTATGTAAATATTAATAAATATGAAAGTTGGGTGTTGAAGAAGAATGATTTGATATTTGATTTGATGATATGTAAGAAAAGTATTGGGAGAAAGAATGAAGAAAAAATAGTGGGTAATGGGTATACGATGACTATACGATCGTAGTGTAGTCATCGTGTAGTGCACACGATGGCTACACTATCGTAGTGCAGTCATCGTATAGTGTACACGATGTCTACATGATCGCAGTGTAGGCATCGTGTACATTATACATGTAATATATTTAATTTTATATATTTATTTAAATATTAAGATTGAGTGTTGAAGAATAATGATTTGACATTTGATTTGATGTTATGTAAGAAAAGTATTACGGGAACAGAATAAAGAAAATATAAGTGGATGGTGGGTCATGGGTACACGATGATTGATTGTGTAGTGTGTAGCCTTCGTGTAAAATACATTATGACTACATGACGATCGTGTACCCATGACCCACCATCCACTTACTTTTTCTTTATCCATTCCCTAAATACTTTTCTTAGACAACATCAAATCAAATGTCAACTCATTCTTCTTCATCACTCAATCTCCATATTTATTTATATTTAAACAAATATATATAATTAAATACATTATATTTGTAGTATACACGATGCCTAGACGATGTCAAAAACTAAATATTTTAAATAAAAATGAAGAACAAGAAAATCTCTCGTTGGATCTAATAACCAAAATTGAAAATCCAGAATTAAAAAAAAATATTTAGAAAGACTTAGGAAAGTAATTTTGAAGAAAGAAAATTCTAAGTCTAACAATAATAATAATGTAAGCCTTTCGCAAACTCTTAAAAAATTTAATAAGATTAAAGGAAAGAAAAAATATATTTAAACATATATATATATTTATTTAAATATTAATAAATATGAAAGTTGGGTGTTGAAAAAGAATAATTTGATATTTGATTTGATGATGTAAGAAAAGTATTAGGGGAAAGAATGAAGAAAAAATAGTGGGTAATGGGTATACGATGACTATACGATCGTAGTGTAGTCATCATGTAGTATACATTATGACTACACGATCGTAGTGCAGTCATCGTATATTATACACGATGTCTATATGATCATAGTGCATGCATCGTGTACACTATACATGTAATATATTTAATTTTATATATTTATTTAAATATTAATAAACATTAAGATTAAGTGTTGAAGAATAATGGTTTGACATTTGATTTAATGTTGTGTAAGAAAAGTATTACGGGAACGGAATAAAGAAAAAATAAGTGGATGGTGGGTCATGAGTACACGATGATTGATTGTGTAGTGTGTAGCCTTCGTGTAAACTACATGATGACTATACGACGATCGTGTACCCATAACCCACCATCCACTTACTTTTTTTATTCATTCCCTAAATACTTTTCTTAGACAACATCAAATCAAATGTCAAATCATTCTTCTTCAACACTCAATCTTCATATTTATTTATATTTAAACAAATATATATAATCAAATATATTATATTTGTAGTGTACACGATGCCTAGACGATGTCAAAAAGTAAATATTTTAAATAAAAATAAAGAACCAGAAAATCTCTTGTTGGATCTAATAACCAAAATTGAAAATTCAGAATTAAAACAAAAATATTTAGAAAGACTTAGGAAAGTAATTTTGAAGAAAGAAAATTCTAAGTCTAACAATAATAATACTGTAAGTCTTTCGCAAACTCTTAAAAACTTTAATAAGATTAAAGGAAAGAAAAAAAGTTATCTTACAGGAACTTCAAAAGGAAGTTAAAAATATTGAAATAAAATAATTAAAATATTCTAACACAGAAATAACCAAAGATTTAAACTTTTTAAAAATAGAGAGTTTAATTAGAAATCATGAACTAGGAGAACCTAGTAATTTTTCAATTCCTGATAATGAGATTGAAAAACCTATTATCAATCAAGATGATGATAAATTCATTCAATACTTAATCACATCAAAATCAAGAAATGACAAGTAATGATTAAAATAATGATTCAAGGTTTTGATTCACAACAATGGATCTTGTTGGTTCATGAACAAGTTTAAATTATATGCAGGAAGGACTAGTTTCTATCAAGTACTTCAAAAAGATAAGAGAATCTCTGTCTTCTGCCAAGGGTATTAGAGTGCATATTAATTATGAAATCAACAAAGTCAAAACGATGTATGTTTTAAAACTTCATTTATCTTAGTAAAAAATATTAATGACAAAATTATTTTAGGTTGGATGAACCTAAAATAATGGGATAATTACTTATCCCTCGGATGAACCTGTAAAATTTAAATTTCTTTTTTTTTTCACATTGAGAAATTTGAAATTCTATTTTTATGTCCATAAACTTAATTTCTTGTAAGAGAAAATAATTATATTTTCTGCAAGACAAAATTGAAGAGCGTGCTTTTCAAAATCAAGTTAAAATCATTGAACGAAGAATTCATTGTTTAGTAATTAATTGTAAGTCAATTAAATATGTTTTGGAATGGATAAAATATTCAATATCAAACATAAGGGTTTTAATCAATAGACTTAGAAATGCTTATGTATCTTCTAAGTTTAGCATAAAATCTGAATGTGGGCAAATCCAAATGAATAAGATTAAGAAATACAAGATTATATTTGATCATTATAAATAGAAAATAATGTCATTTGATCTTAGATTTACTCCAAGTAAATTTCAGAATATAATGATTAAACTCTTTAATCAATTTATTGATTTCTCGATTTCTCGATTGTCTGCATTAATAATATTCTTGTTAGACAATAATGGTTACGTTTCTTGATTGTTTGCATTAGCAAATGTGTTCAACAATACTGAAAATACTTTAAGTTATTTGCCAAGATAATAAGACAAAATAGTTTAGTTATCTTTGGAGATAGAATCAAATTATTTCAAAGTAAGAATAAATTTCTTGGATTTGAATTTTATTATTTTATTATTAAAAGAATTGATCAAATCATACAATTTGTTTTGATAAATTACAAATAGGTAAAACATGTTTTGAAATTAATTCCAAGCAAAGTTTTGCCAGATAACAATCTATTTTTAAAAATTTTAATTTCAATATTTAATTTATCCAATGTATTAATAATTAAATTCCTAACTTCCTTACTCAAGATTCCGCCATGGAAGAATTTGAGGAATTTAGGAATCTGGCCTACAAGAATACGGAAAGGTAGAATCTAGATTACTTAACCAAAATTCTTTTAGAATCAAGAAACTCAATGGTAGGGTAGCCATTAACTATGGTCATAAAGGATTTGAATATCCAAGAAATGACTGGATTGATGAATTGGATAAAATTTTAGAAGATGTTGACTGAAGCATGACTTCAACGCAACATTAATTCAATGGTATGAAAAATGTGAAAAAATAGGTTTTCACAAAGATGATGAAATCTATTATGATAACAGAGAAATTTTACCTATGAACTTTTTGGGACAAGCAATATTTGAAATTGAATTTCTAAATAAAACAATTAAAAAAATTTTGATAGTGGAAGGAACTTTCTTCGTCATGCTTGACGGATTTCAAAAAAATCATAAGCCTGCAGTGGAGTCCTTAACTAAAAGAATTAGTATCATTTTCAGAAAATGATGAATGGTTCAATAATAGAAGAGTTTTCGGCTCAATAATTGACCCTTTAAAGCCCAAATCAAAGAGAAGTCATCTACTCCTAATCAAGCCCAATCAATGATACTTCGATCCCTCAGATCCAATCACCAATCAACCCTGATCAACCACTTTGACCCAATTACTCAAATTTTTAGTGCTCAATCATCCAATCAACCAATCACGAAATACAAAAAATCATCCCAATATTTTAGAAAAATCTCCAGCGAAAATCTCTTTCATATTGAGCCTCCATTTTCCCATCTAAAGGATCCTGCTCAAATTGCCAAAACCTATTTCATTCCTAAATTCGATTATGTCCCTGAATACAAAAGCAAAAATCTCAGTTTCTACAAAGACATTCTCTTAAAAACAGAATCCATAAAAATTAGTCCAATTAGAAATTCTGAGGAAAGAATCATTTATCATTCTTTCTCTATCCTCAGAATCATAACTATGGAGGCACTACTACAATTTTGGCTTTAGATGACAACCACATCTTTGTTATAATGAACTCTCTTAAATCTATCAAAAGAAAATAGTGTAGGGTGGGGTAATTCAGGTAAAATAACAGCTCAAAAATTAACTGTCATAAATGTTTTATCTACTATGACAACTAATTTTGAGCTGTCAATATAACTTCTTATTATTACAGTGGAAAAAATTCACTATTTATCTCAAAGTTTATTTTATTTATGAAAATGCCGCACTAGATAATCAATCTAAACCTATTTTTACTTTTACTTTGTCATTTTTTCCTTCTCTGTCCCTGGTTACTCTCTCTCCCCCTCTCTCTCCCTCTACCTCCTCCACACCTTCATTTTGTCTAGATCTAGTCCAGAAAAGCTTCATGCATTCACTTTAATGGCAATAGTTTCAGAGCTCATTTCCTAATGCACCCCTTCATTCTGTCCAGATTTAGAATAGTTCACGCATTCATTCTATCCATTTATGCATGCAATAGATCTTAAAGGAGAGTGACGCCTTCATTCTATCCATTGATGCATGCAGTAGATCTTATAGTTGTTTTATGAGAGAGAAAGAGAGAGATTTGTGAGAGACAAAGAACTTTGAGAGAGAGAGAGAGAGATTTATGAGAGATGGGGTTTTGAGAGAGAGAGAGAAAGGAAGCTGTGAGAGACAGAGGTTTGAGAGAGAGATCTGTGAGAGACAGAAAGGCTCGAGGGTCTGTGAAGGAGGTGGATGTCGAGGGTCTGTCATGTGATTGCCAGTCAAGATTTTTCTTCGTGTGAGGCTATTGCTCTATCTTGGATGGCTTTGTCGGAGATCGAGGTTGTATCATCTTCAGACTCCAAATCCCAAAAAAACCCTAACCAAGAAGTTTCTGTGTTTGATGTTTTCTCGACTTTTGCATACGGGGATTTTCAAAAATTGAGAAGGTTCGTTGAAGAAGATGGAGCTTCTCTTTCTGAATCCGATGCCAATGGGTTTTACACTTTTCAATGGGCTGCTCTTAACAACTTCTTTGATATCGTGTAGTACATAATTGATGTATTCTACTCTTTCTTTGTACTTATTAGTAAAATCTTACTTCCTTAACAACTTCTCTGATATCGTATAGAATGCAGCAGACCGCGCTACACTGGGTTACAGTTCGGGGTGCTATACCAGTAGCATATGTGCTATTACAAAATGAAGCACGGGTTAAGGAGACTGATATAAATGGATACTGAGTAACTCTCACGTTGTTATAGTTGATTGTTTGGGTGTAACCGATAAATAGTTGTTAGGATGCCAATATTTTATGGTTTTAATAAAAGAAATGGATTGAAATCTTTTAAAATGTTGATATAATAATGCTGTTCAGTTTCTTATTAAAAAGAAAATCATGTTGTAACTTTAATTTCCTTGACACTGACACGGAGTATGTCATCCCTCTTTATTTTATGATTTACGAGGATATTTCTATCTTTATGCTGCTATCTCTTGGATGCCATGTCTTATATGGCATGCTGAATTGTTGATTTTACTTGTATGTTTTAGGATTATAAAGACCATCATTACCTTGTATACATCTTTCGTGGTATGCACAATTTTGTGGGAATACTGAACTTTTTTCTTTCTTTTATCGTTGGATACTTCAAAGGTCCTAAACTTTTAGTTGATTTGCAAGATTAGGATTATTCTCTAGACATGTGGAGTCTTGGTTGCATGTTTGCTAGAATGGTAATGATTATGTTTTATGCATGTCAAGCTAGTAATTTTTTTAATGAAATTTATGTGTTGGTTTTTCCATTTTGGTTAGTTCATACTTTGTTTACTAAACTCAATATTAATGTAGATATTTCGCAAGGAACCATTCTTTTATGGTCATGACAACCATGACCAGCTTGTCAAAATTGCCAAGGTAATATAATGTAGATACTATGTAGTTTATTGACATTTCTATTGTAGATAAGTGTGTATTGTACCTTATTCTGCGATATGAAAGTCTAGCGGTCTTGTATTTCTTAGGTACTTGGGACTGATGAGTTGAATGCTTACCTGAATAAATATCATTTGGAGCTTGATCGTCAGCTTGATGCGCTTGTTGGGAGGTGCGTTTGGTTTCTCTACATGAACTAATTTAGATTTTAGTTGAAGGCTGAATTTTTTTAACTTCTATCTACGATGTTCTAATCCTTTAAATTTTTTTCCTCAGAATTGTTGCCTTGTAATGATAATCATTGCTTGCAATCATATTGCTCAACATATATTGATGCATCTAATTATCTTCTACAGACATAGCAAGAAGCTCTGGTCTAAGTTTAATAATGCGGATAACCAGCACTAGTTTCTCCAGAGGTAACTCTATCTTTCTTATATCTGGGGATTGAACGTCTAGCATTAAAAAGTGCACAAAATCTTTTCAATTGACATTGATTCTTGAAATGCAGGCCATCGATTTTCTTGATAAGCTCTTCCAGTATGACCATCATGACATGTTAACTGCAAGAGAAGTAATGGTACTTATAAACAACATGATCATTTGGATGTTCACCATCTTTAAGTTTAATAATGCAGATAACCAGCTCTAGTTTCTCCAGAGGTAACCCTATTTTTCTTTTATCTGGGGATTGAACGTCTAGCATTAAAAAGTGCACAAATTCTTTTCAATTGACATTGATTCTTCAAATGCAGGCCATTGATTTTCTTGATAAGCTCTTCCAGTATGACCATCATGGCATGTTAACTGCAAGAGAAGCAATGGTACTTATAAACGACATGATCATTTGGATGTTCACCATCTTTAAATGAAAAATTGGCTTTCATTTTACGAATCAGAATTTCTCTCCCCACTGCCTATACCATCTCTTTCTATTATTTTCTCAATATCAATAATATAGAAGTGCATAACTTAATGGATAAAATATTTATTTACAGTACTTATGTCCCTTATTCCTACTCATTTTACATTACTGGTCTAAATCGTGAATGTTCCTTTTATAGGCTAGCTGACTGCTATTATGTTGTGAAAATTGAGTTTATAGTCCCTTAGTTTGTTATCGTCTCATTCTAGTTTTTCCTCCCTCTATGCTCTATTTATTCAAGCGCTTCTTATTTCTAATCAATTTTTGCTCTTATTAGGTACTTTGCAAAAGCTTATAGATAGGTTGTTCATTCAAGCATGCGGCATGTTTTTGGAAATAGAAGAAGATCTCAGATGGTCGTTTATTTGTCTACATTGCAGCAATATTGTTGAAGAGTTGCCATCGTGATATGATTTTTAATGATGGAACTTGTAGGCAGTATCCCATAGCGTAAGAGATTGGTTGATCGAATGTTGGCATGATACTCAACTGTACTTCAAGAGGAAAGATCCTAAGCACGTATACTTCCTCTCAATGGAGTATCTTATGGGTATGTTTTTTAGAGATAAATCATATTTTGTACATCCGTGGATTTTCAATATTTAATTTTAAATGTAAAAGTTTTTTTTTCTCTGAAGCGCTTGATATAATTAGTCACGGTTAGAACTTGAAGTTGACACTTTTTAGTTTTGAAAATGACCCCAGCGACTAATATTATTTGAACTAGATGATCTATCACTTGAATGCCTACTCCTATATATGAGTAAAATAGAATAGATGAAATCATGAAGTGCAACTTCATTTTCCCTTTATACATCTATGTTTGACATGGTCTCCTAGCTAATTATAGGTTACCTGGCATGGCTTTCAGCATGAAAACCATATTATTGGTTGAACTTTGGAAATCCCTGGGAGATAGAGCGAGTTCATGTTACGTATGCAATGAAGGTTTCTTATACAAACCATTATCATATATGTTAAGCTTTTTTTATGTTGTCACTGGTCTAATTATGTCTCACTCTTGCATTTTACTGCTGCTCCTGCTCGGCTGTTAAGTTCTGTGGAACTGTTCAAGAGGAGATTTTCTCCTATCACAAAACTTACCCATTTCAAAGTTTGGGTCTAACATCGCAGCATTTTCCCACCAGTTCATGATTGAATGGTGCGTTAACATTTCTCTAGCCTTTAATTCTCTATGATGTAAATATACTGCAGTTATGATAACTTACCATTATTCATTGAGAATGTATAAGTGTGTTTCTTGGATTATCTTTGATAATTCTCTATGATGTAAATATGATTACTTGCTCTTATTCATTGACAATGTAGAAGTATGTTACTTGTATTATCTTTGATTATTCATTGAAACAATAGCTCTCATGATTTATACGCGTGAAATGGTTGTTCTTTTGAGATTTGAGCTTTATTTTTCTTCTTTCTGATCATTTGAGAGCACTAGGTACCACTTTATAAAGATTTTTAGGCTATTGTTACTCAATTGCTTACATGAATAATTACTTTTGCATAATCTTACTCTACGCCCAAGTGGCTGGTTATTCTTATAATTGATTATTTATATGTATTATTTGTTTATCTAATTTGTGAATCTGCTTTGACAAAATCTAATGTATCATCTTCTATTTGATAAGCTTCAGGCATCATAATAAGACCTCTTGGATACGTAAATCCTGAGGGGAGGGTGGTTGTAGGGTAAAGTGGCAAAGAGAGATACTAGTAGGAGGTTGTAGAAGTCACAACAAATTAGTAATCAAAATACGGTATGAAATTTTCAATCACAAGAATAATTTAGTTATTTTAGTCACGAGTAGATGATCTAGAAGTAGTTCTTCTAGTAGCATTAGCTCTACAATGTCTTCAATATCTGACATAATGGATGAAGAATATTTTGAATTAGTAGATGATCAAGTAGATCATAAATATTTTTAAAACATTTACTTTTTGACAACGACTATCTCTACACCTTACAGAGATGTTAAGAGAATCACTGTCAGAACTCGAAGAGTTAGATTCTAAGGATTGAGGGTATTCAAATTCTTCTAAATCATGACTATTACTCTCATAATATTCTATTGACTCTATAATTCTAAAAAATTCTTGTTTATCTTCATCAGAGATTTTTAATTGATTAATTTTATTTTTGACTTGATAGGTATTTGCAAAATTACCATTCTGGCCATATTTAAAACACTTAAATTTGTTAATAAATTTTATTGAAGTTTCTTCTAAAATAATTTTTATTCTTAGAGAAACTTTTGTCAAAATTTCTATTATTTGAGAAGTAATAGTTAAAAATTTTATGCTTTTTTGTGATATTGTCTCCTATGAGGCTTATAATTCCGACTAGGACTTAAATGAGACTTTTTTCATTTCTCTGTGAAGGAGCAATAGTGGATAAATAATACTTCTCACAAAAATTACATAATTTATATTTTGTAATTTTATTTTCTTTTTTAATTTGTTTATTGATTTTATGTCAATACATATTTTTAGACTTTCCTTATGTATTATTATATTGTAGGTGAGACTATTATAGTCTATATTACTTAGGTTATTGCTGAGGACTGTTCTAATTTTATGTGTGACCAAATTGGGTAATTTATTAATGATTTTTTCTTTCCAAAGGGGTTGATTACTATCATCCCTTGTCATTACTCTGAATAAAAATATATTTTTATACCAGTGAAACACTTAGGGTTGGACAACTAAGATTAGTGAATTGACCATGTATATGCAAAGTAATATTATTTGGCGTTCCAATGAAGTGTTCAATTATTGTGTAGATAAATGTATTAATAGTATCAGGCATTATTTCCTGATCTTCTTCAATAATTGGGGTTCTTTCAGCATCAATCTTCACTACGGAAAGGATGATATTTTTGGATTCTTTTGTGAGATATTTTTTTCACCAGGAATGAAGTATTCGTGTGAATCCTGTGACTAAAAGATTGATTACCTCATTGTGAGGCAAACTGTGTGTGGTGATGTAGCTGTTAGCTACCATCGTCATATGTTTCAATTTGTTGAGGACTTCCTGCTCAAAAAGTCCATTAATATTTCATTCGTACAATTTCTCTACAGACACAGAAAATTAATTAACTAAATAATTTCCAGAAATTTGAATATCATGAGGAATATGCTTTTTAGGCAATTTCCTTTCTAATTTGTTAATTTCTATATTATGAATGTTTGAAGATTCATGATAATCAAACTTTAATTCTTTAAGCAGTTTATCAAGGAAATTTTCATGCCCAATTTCAAATTCCGATCCATTGTCTTGGTTAATGATCTTAATAGTAAAAGATGATTCAATAGATTTATTTTTCAATTCTTGAAGCGTTTTATCAATCTATTTATTAAGAGGAATAAAATTTAAAATGATATTATCTGAAAGATTTATTAAAGATTTTTCTTTCAGGGTTTTACTAGAATCAGGTTCATGAAGATCATCAACCTTAGTCTTAATTTTGTCTAATTATTTGCCTATTGTAGTTAGACTTTGATTTGTGTAATTGAGTTGTTAAGCTAATTTTTTATCAGGTTTTTCTTCCTTTGCAATCTTGAAAGGAGAAGCAGTGATTAAAAAATTTTTATGGTTAAAGTCCTTAACAGAAGATGATGTATTAATTTCTAAAAAATTTAATTTTTCTTCAACTTTGTTAACGTTTGAAGATTCATCAATTGTGAAAGATTCATAAGTTAATTATGACCTATGGTTCTCTAAATTTGAACTATTGTCCTTCAATTCTTGAAGTTTATCATTCGTAAGTTTTTCAAATTCTTGACAATTATTTTGGTTATCAATTCTACCAGAGTAAGATAAGTCATTAGTTTTTAAATGCTTTAATATTTCTTAAATATTTGAATATTCATTAATTGTGAAAAATTCATAGGTGGATTCTAATCTATGAATATCTAGTTCAGAGATACTGTCTTGGTTAATAACCTTAACAGATGATTTAATTTTTAAATCTTTGGATGGTTTCTCAATATCTTTTGAAGATTCATAAATTGTATATGGCTCATAGGTAGATTCTAACCTGTCTATCTGATTCTGAGATATTGGCTCTCAAAATTTCTAATTTTTTCATCAAGAGTTTTCTCATAATGAATATGAAAGGGTTTAATTAATTCATTTTTAGGTTGAGAATTTTTATGATTAATTAATATTTTTTCAGGTGGTGGATGACTAGCAGTCACCACACTAGAGTCTTCCTTGACCCATTAAGATTTTAGAAATTACTTGAATATTTTCTCATATATATCATCGATATAATTAAGAGAAAACATATCAACTCTAAAATTGTACATGAATATCTTCCATTCAGCAAGTATGATTCTTCTTTGGTCCATATATTTCTCTGCATCTATTGCATCTATCAAGATTGACTGGGTCATCATTGTGTTGGGTTAGACATTCACAATCTGGTTTATATTCTTGGTTCAAGATATCTGGATTCAAATTTTTAGAATTTTTTAATTCTTATTCTAATTTTTGAATCCTAAAATTTTGATTATTAATAGATGATTCAGGAAAGGAACTCCTAGGGTACTAGACTGGCTATACTTCATAGTTTAAGAATTAAAAGATTAATAATTAATTTTATTAGATTATTTATTATTAAAGTTTGTCTGACTTCCTTAGGAACTTATTCCTTTAGATTTTAAAATTTTAATTTTTAATTTTTTTAGTTATTGCTCTATTCGAATCCTAATATCTTGATCATTATTAATTGATGATCTAGAAGAGGATTTAAAGTTAATACTTTTAATGGGGTTATTGGGTATATTCCATACCCTATTATCCTTTTGATCATCTACAAAGTATCAAATGATCTTCTTGATCAGCTGGAAGGAGGGTTCAATATAAAAGAGATTTTTACTAGGTGACTTGGGAATGTAAAGGGATGATTTTTTATATTTTGTGATTGGTTGGGCATCGAAAGGCCGAGTAATTCCAAATGGGTCAAATTGGTTGACCAATGTTGTTTGGTAATTGGGCCTAATGGATCTAAGAATGGTTAATTGTTTAAGAGTGGAAGACTCCGCTTTAATTTAGGCCTTGAGGGCCATTTGCGGAATCAAAGATTCTCCTTTGGTACCATGTTCTGAGGCTTGGGGCCTAGACCCAATCTTGTCTGCCCTGTAAAAATTTGCGGGTAAGGAAGTCAGGAACTGAATTATTAATACATTGAATGAATTCAATAGTGAAATCAAATATACTGAGAATGGATTTCCATCGAGCATAAATTTATTTGGAAGCAATATTTTTAACATCATTTTCAAAACATGCTGTGTAGATTTACAATCAATTCTTAAAATGAAATTTTGATTTAATAAGTCATCCTGAAATTTCTGTATACACAAAACAACTGATGAGATTTCTTTCTTAATTGTACTATAATTGACTTGGGATTGGGTCCAAGTTCCAGACGTGAACCTAACAATTTGTTCAGGTGATTCTGGAGAGACCTTTTGTAATAAGATACCTCTGTATCCAAGTTCAGAGGCATCAATTTGGACAATATTGAAAGAATTATTAGCAGGGATGCCAAGACAAGGAAGTGTCTTAACATGAGCCTTAATTCTTTTGACTAAATCAGTATGGAAAGTTGTCCATGGGGGAGGATTCTTTTTAAGCCTGTCAAACAGAGGCTTACATTCAATTCTTAATTTATTGTAAAAGTCAGATATGTAATTTAAAGATCTTAAAAATCTTTGTAACTGTGTTTTATCAAGGATTTAATTAGCAAACTTATCGGTGAATTGTATGACTCTATCAATTGGGTTAATAATAGACTGATGTATTTCAAATCCTAGAAATCTAATCTTGGATTGAAATAATTTAATTTTACTTGCACATATAACTAAATCATTCTGTTTTATTATCCTGGAAAATGATTCAAGGTGTCTCCAATGTTCATCAATTATTTTATAGAAAATGAGAACATCATCAACATAAACAATTGGGAAATTAGTAAATTGATTTAAGATCTCATTCATTATATTTTAGAATTCACTTGGGGTATTTTTAAGTCCAAAGGGCATTACTTTTTCCATTCATAATGGCTAAATGGGGTTACAAATGCAGTTTTGTACCTATCATTTTTATTTATCTGGATTTGCCAGAATCCAGATTTCAGGTCAAACTTAGAGAAGATAGCAGTATGTCCAAGTCTCTTGATTAAATTCTTTTTGTTTGGTATTGGATATCTTAACCATTCCAAAATATTGTTAAGGAGCTTATGATATATTACTAAACGAGAAACTCCTCGTTCAATTTCGTTGGCCTTCTGGACATAAAAGGTCAAGCAGGACCAAGGTGACTTGCTCCTTTTAATGGTATTTTTATTGAGAAGTTATGCAATTTTCTTTTTACAGAACTCAAGCATTTCATAATTCATCTAAATCGGTCTTGCCTTTGTTAGGATGTTCTTTTCATCAAATCCTTTAATGTAAGGCAGATTGACAGTATGTTACTTGAAATAAGAGAATTAAGAGATTCTAATATTGAAATAACCAAAAAGTTAAATCTTTTGAAAATAGAGAATTTAATTAAAAAATAAGAATATAGTGAACCTAGTAAATTACTAATTTCTGATAATGAGGTTGAAAAACCTATTACCGACAATCTGGACAATGATAACATTATCCAAATTCTCAATCATGTCAAAATAAAAAAAATGGCACATAATGGTCAGGATAGTTATTTAAAATTTTGATTTCACAACAATGGCTCTTGCTGATTCAGGAGCAGATCTAAATTGTATGCAAGAAGAATTAGTTTCTACCAAGTACTTCAAAAAGACGAGAGAATCATTGTCTTCTACCAATGGTACTCGTATGCATACCAATTATGAAATGCCCAAAGTCTATATTTGCCAAGACGATGTATATTTTAAAACATCATTTGTCTTAGTAAAAAATAAGACTGATAAAATAATTTTAGGCTTACAATTTATTTCTCTGTTATATCCGTTTACAACAGAGTATGATTGGATAAATACTTATGTCATGAATAAACCTATAAAATTCAAATTTCTTTAAAAGAATAATATATTCCCAATTCCATAAATCTCATTTATTGCAATGAAAAACAACTGTGTTTTCTACACGATGAGTTAAAATTTAAGAGTATTGAAGAACAACTCCAGAATCCTGCTCTTCGAAACCAAATCAAAATATTTGAACAAAAAATATGTAAAGAATTATGTTATGATATTCCTAATTCTTTTTTGGCATTTTAATACTATTAATTTTCTTCTGAAGTTCCTGTAAGGTAACTTCCTTTTATTTTCCCTTAACCTTATTGAATTTTTTTAATGTTTGTGAAAGGCTTACAATATTATTATTATTAGACTTAGAATTTTATTTCTTCTGGATTACTTTCTTAAGTCTTTCCAGATATTTCTGTTTTAATTTTGTATTTTTAATTTTTCTAATTAAGTCTAATAAGAGATTTTCTTGTTCTTCATTTTTATTTAAAATATTAATTTTTTGACAACAACTATCCCTACACCTCATTGAGATGTTAGGAGAATCATTGTCAAAACTTGAGGATTCAGATTCTGAGGATTCAGGAAATTCAAATTCTCCTAAATCTTCAATCACTCTCATAATAATATATTGCTTCTAAGATTTTAAACAATTCTTGTTTATCTTCTTCAGAGATCTTTAACTGATTAATTTTATTTTTAACTTAACAAGTATTGGAAAGATGACCATTCTCACCACGATTGTTCTAATTTTGTGTGCGAATCAATTGGGTAATCCATTAATGGAATTTTATTTCCAAAAATGTTGATTGCTATCATCCCTTGTCATTACCCTGGATAAAAATATATTTTTGTACCAGGCAAAATCACTCAAAGTTTGACACCTAAGATTGGTTAATTGATCATGGATATGCATAGTGATATTACTTGGCGTTCCAATAAAGTGCTCAATTATTGTATAAAAAAGTGTATTGATGACATCAAACATTATTTCCTGATCTTCACCAATAATTGGGATTCCTTCAGCATCAATCTTAACTGCTGAAAGGATGGAATTTTCTTATTCTTCTGTGAGATGTTTTCCCAACAGGAATGAAGCAATTATGTAAATCCTATGATTCAAAGTTTGATTACCTTAATATGAGGCAGATTGTGAGTGGTGATGTAGCTGTTGGATACCATTGCCATATGCTATAATTTATTCAAGACAATATGCTCAGAAAGTCCATCAATATTCCATTCGTACAATTTTTTTGTAGATACAAAAAATTGATTAACGAAATAAGATTTAGTAATTTGTATATCTTGTGGCATAGCTTTTTTATGCCATTTTCTTTCTAATTTATTTATTTCTAAATTTTTAAATGTATCTTCAATATTGTTAATTATTGAAGATTCATAGACTCTGGATGATTCATAGGAGGATTCTTTCCTATGGCTACCTGACTCAGAACTAATGTCTTGGTTAATAACCTTAACAGAAGAAAATGATTCTACAAATTTATTCTTTAATTCTTAAAGCATTTTATCAATCTATTTATTAATGAGAATGATATTCAAAGTGGTTTTATCTTAAATATATATTAAAGGTTTGTCTTTCAGAGCTTCATTAGTTTTAGGTTCATGAAGATCATCAATATTTTTCTCAATTTTGTTTAATTGTTTACATATTGTAAATAGACTCTGATTGGTATAATTGAGTTGTTCAACTACTTTTTTATTTGATTCTTCTTTATTTGCAATCTTGAAAGGAGAAGCAGTGATTAGAGAATTTTTATGATTAATCATAATTTTCTCAGGAGGAGGATGACTGGCAGACACTATACTGGAGTCTTCATTGGCCCATTTATATTTTGATATTTTTTTTGTAAATATCCTCGATATAATCAAGGAAAAATATATCAACTCTAAATTCTTGCATGAATGCCTTCCATTTAGTAAGTATGATTTTTCTTCGGTCCATATTATATTTTTCTCTAAACATATTGTGTGCATCAAGATGGGCTGGGTCATCATTGTGTTGGGTTATCTTTTCCCAATCTGGTTTATATTCTTGACTTAGGGTACCTATATTCAGGATTAAGAGTTGAGGATTAATGAAATGAAGGTTTCCTTGAAAATCTGATTCAATGGGTGCTTCAACTTCATCAGATTGTTCAGACTTATAATCAAAGACTGGCTGACTAACTTGAGAACTTGTGCTATGCCTTTTAAGTCTTAAATTTTTAATTTTTTAATTTTTTAATTCTTGTTCTAATTGTTGAATCCTAAGATCTTGATCATTATTAATGGATGATCTACAAAAAAAATTCCTAGGGGTACTCGACTGGTTATACTCCCTAATTTGTGGACTAAAACTAGAATGTTAGAAGTTAATTTTAACAGTACCATCCATGTACTGCTGGATGTAATCTACATCATCAATTGGTCTTTGAATTGGAGTAGGCTGACTCTCATTGATTAAAAGCCAATTTGAGGAAAAAGTAATATCGTACCACCTAATTATTTTAGAAACTCTAATATTGACATTACTTTGGCTAGATTAGATCAATAGGGTTTGATTCTTTGGACTCCTATTGATGGCTTGAAAATTCGTATTTGTTTTAATGACTTTGTAATGTATTCTAAAAATTAATGCTAGGATTTGAGTGTCTTCTAGGACTTGGTAACCACTAGTTTTAATATTTAAAGTTAAAGATTTTAAAATATGGAGGTCTACTAAGCTAACAGACAAATCTGGTAAATAATCAAAATGGATTGGACCATTACAAAGTCAGGATTCAATTAATCCCAAAATACTATCATTAAAGTTTATAAATCTTTCATCTCATAAGGCTAACAAGACAGAGATATTTAAGTCTCTCATTGAGAGTGGTTGGACTCTAATTTGGACTAAACCAAAATAAAAGAAATTATATCCTTCTTTAATGTGATGTTTAATCGCATTGGAAGAAAGTAATTGACAAGTTTCATGCTATTTTCCAAAAGTATATATTTTTTCAATTAATTTTACATGACGATGAGGCTTGAAAGAAGCAACAGACCATGTTGATTTGTAAATATTTTTATTAGAGATTTTGGGTATGCTATAATCTACTAGATCATCTTCTAATTGAAAGTGTTCTTGATTTATTATGTCAGGTATTGAAGTTATTGTAGACCTATTATTACTAGAAGAATTACTTCTAAATAATCTACTCATGACTCAAATAACTAAATTATTCTTATGATTAAAATTTTCATACTGTATTTTGATTGATAATCTGTTGTGACTTCTACAACCTCCTACTAGGTTCTCTCTTCTCCATTTTACCACTGCAACCACCCTACCCTCATCATTTACGTCTCTAAGAGGTTTTATGGTGGTTCCTGAAGCTAACCAAATAAAAGCTGATACCTCAACCTCTGTCAAAGTAAATTCACAGATTAGATAATTAAATATAACAGAGAAATAATCAAGCATAAATATAACCAGTCACTTGAGCGGAGAGTGAGATTAAATATAATCAATTATTCAAGTAGGTAATTATGAAACAATAATAGCCAAAACTAGCCATAACATGCAGTGAACAATTAATTATTCAAACAATTGTAGTAAACAGTAAATATCCCCATCAAGTTTGGTTTTGATACAAAAAAGATATAGAATTCACTATAATTTAATACAACTAGAGAGGGGGTATTAAGATGCAAGACAATTAAGACAAAAATAATAAATCTATATGACTATTAGGATATATTTCTTGATATTGGCATTTTGCCAAAGGGAAAATATTTATTTTTTTATATTTATTCATCGCCGCTTAAATCGATATTGTCAAATGGATCTTGTGAATCTTGGAATGCGTCATAGGTCCATTGTGGTAAAACACGCCCTTTCAAACTCTTTTTATCCATCAATTGCTGAGGAAAAGTTTTAGATGGCTGTCATTTTTGGAGTTTTGGTTTGATTTGGTGATTTGACTCAACTGATGATTCAGAGTTAAAATCGTTATTGTCTTCCAGAAGGAGAAGCATTTTTTGGATTAACTCCTGGTTTGATTTGGTCTTTGGCTTTATGGCCTTGGATTACCTTTTGAAGAGGGTTCGGATTCTCTAGATGAACTGGATGATTTGGATTGAGAATTACACCAATCCGAGTCTAATTACGATAGGTAAGTAATTAGATAAAATTGAGAATCTTTTAGGTTAATGGGCTCATTAATTTTTAATAGAGCCTGGAAGAGTTGGCTAATTTTAGGCTAGGATGACCTTTTACAAAATCTTGGTTGATGGACGTGATTATTTTTTGGGTATTGAATTTGTCCCACCACTTCACATAATATTGTCTGGTGAGAATTCCACCCTCGATTGAGTATTGCCATTTTAGTATCCATGATATTTAATATTTATTGACAAAACAGAGTATTTGGGAAAGAAAGTCTAATTTGGTGAGGGCTTATGAACCTTTAAAAATAAATTAAAACTCTATTGCAAATCAATTGGAAAAAGTTCTAAGACAGGACCATGAATGGACCACTATCTTAATAAACATTTTGGAAAATTAGTTTTAAAATTCTTATCAAAATTTAAAAACTACTATCTGATGCAAGAAAATTGTGTGTCAAGTATCAATACAGTCAAAATAGTTATATTATTTTTTATTTAAAAGATTTTTGAGACTCAAAGGATGGGCTTTCGATTCCTCCATGGTTATAATTTTGAGAATGTAGAATGAATGATAAAGGATCCTTCCTTCTATATTTTTTATTGGGCTGATGTTAATGGATTTGGTTTTTAAGAGAATGTTTCTATAAAAATTAAGATTGAAATATATCATAATAGTCCTCCAATACAACGACTATAATGATACCCAATAATCAACGACAACAGTGGTTCCACCGAAATAAAGCAAGAATAGTCACAATGACTCTTTTCAAGACAATGCTGAAGACACAAGAATCCAAGATCACAATTATCAAAAAATCTTTGTAATTTGTCATTTCTATAATAATTGTACTACTTGTCAAATAATTAGGCAATTATTTATGTTTTTTACTATTTTTAGTCAAAAGTATAAATGTAAAATATTTTTACTCTTAGAATAGTTCAGATAAGTGATGGGTTCCCAGTGGTAGCCCTCTCCCATTTGTTCCTCAGATTTCATTTTCAACTCTTAACTATTTGAGACCAAAACTGGTTTTTGAGAATAAAGTTTTCTTCCTCCCCATTCTATAAACTTTTCTTCTTTTTTTTCTTCAACGTTAAATAGTGAGCAGAGCACTACTTAATCGTTGCCAATAAATATTATTTGTGTAAGTTTTTAATCTTACACCTTGATACAGATTTACTGTTTTGTCTTAATTATCCAACTTACACAAATAGTACTTATTGGAAATAATTAAATAGTGCTCCCGCTCACTATTTAACGTTGAAGGAAAAGAAGAGGAAAGGTATACAAAAGACGGAGGAAGAAAGCTTCGATCGTGTACACTACCAATGACTACACTACGATCGTGTAATCATCGTGTACCCATTGCCCACTACTTTTTCTTCATTCTTTCCCCTCAACACTTTTCTTACACAATATCAAATCAAATGTCAAATCATTTTTATTCAGCACTAAACATCCATATTTATTAATATTTAAAGAAAAATATAAAATTAAATATATTTCATGTGTAGTGTACACGATGCATACACATGATCGTGTAGACATCGTGTGCATTATACGATGCTTATACGACGATCAAGTAGACATCGCGTACACTACACGATGACTACACTACGATCGTGTAGCCATTGTATACCCATTACCCACTACGTTTTCTTCATTCTTTCCTCCCAATATTTTTTACACAACATCAAATCAAATGTTAATTTCTTCTTCTTCAGCACTCAACCTCCATATTTATTTATATTTAAATAAATATACAAAATTAAATATATTATATGTATAGTGTACATGAAGTATACACGACGATTCTATACACTACACGATGCCATTGTAGCCATCGTGTAGGCTACACGATGCTCGTGCAGCGATTGTGTAGTCTACAGGATGGTTACACGATACCGGTGAAGCTATCATGTAAGCATCGTGTAGGCTGCACCATGCCCACGTATTCATCGTGTAGGCTACACGATGCCTACACGATCGGTACACACGCATCATGTAGTCATCCTATAGATTACATGATGGTTATGCGAGTGTCATTTAGACTACACAATGGGTACACGGCCATCGTGCAGGCATCGTGTAGCCTACATGATGGCTACACAATGCTCATGTACCCATCTTGTAGTCTACAAGATGGCTACACGATGTTAGTGTAGATTCGTACACAAAAATTAGCAAAATCCACCAAAATTAATTTTGGCTTCACAATGCATGTATACCCATCGTGTAGATTCGTACACAAAATTAGCAAAATCCACCAAAATTAACATAATCAAAATTAACAAAACCTACAAAATTAATAAAATCCATTAAAATTAACAAAATTCATTATCTCTCTACGGTTCCTCTCTCTCAAATCTGAGAAAAAGTGAAAATTAACCAAACCCATCAAATTTCGGCCAATATTATCTCCTATTTTCCACCAAAATTACAATTTTAGCTCTCAACCTTAATTTTTTAGAAAATGAAAAAGATGTAAAATCATGAGACAAATGAAACATGAAGAAATAAAAAACGAAAATGGGTTTATGAGAAAATGAATGTCTGAAAAAATGAGAGAGAGGTGAAGATGGAAGATGAAGAGAGAGAGTGTGGACCAATGAGTAAGAATGACAATTAGGGAAAAAGAAGAGAGAGAGTGAAGAGAAAGTGAGACAGGGATTAGAGAGTGCGCAAATTAGTCTAGCGATATATTTCTGCAAATTCGAAATCCTAGGGATATGGTTCTGAAAAAACCCTTCCAAGTACTAAACTCAAAGCCAAGCGTCACAATTTGGAGAGCCGTGTAGACCTTTAAAAGTAGAATACAAGGGACTCTTAAAGCAAGAATGAGGTAATGAAATTTAAGTTACTTTGATTGTTGTAATGAAATTTAGGGACGAGATGGGTCATCAACAAATTTTGTCACGTCCTCACGTACATATTATGAGATTGTGTTTACACTCTATCGATAATCCTCATAGAATACATAACTTTATAAAAAATAATGAATTGTTGATTGCACGAAATGCTTACAGCCAACCAGAAACTAGAGATAACACCAGATGTCGTAGATGGTGATCGGCGACTTTTTTATTTTCGCTATCCAGTTTGGCGCTGAAATGTGTTTACTATATATAACCAATCTAATAAATGGTTACAACCTTTTGCCTTGATTGGTTGTCTTTTTTCAAACTATGAGCCAAAGCTTAGACACTAAAAGGTTGGGAGTATCCTGGTCATTGTTAGGTCGTAGTTCGACTTTTCTCAAATGACAATACAATCTTCAGAAGGAAAGAAAAATGCTAACGACAGTCATGGATTACAGAGTTTGTTGAAGAAATAGTATTATGCAGATCAAACAATTGTGGCTTTGACGCGTATAGAACACCATTCATTAAGACAACTCGCGCGGCTATAATTGACAAATATGTTAATCTCTCTTATCGTAGACAACTTTGTAGTTTGATCCCTTCCCCACCGAGAGCTATGAGGGCAGCCATATCTCTCATCTTCACCACCAATGCAGCCCACTTGGTTTTCTTTCTCACGGAACGGCATATTGAAAAAGGACATTATTTAGATTCGAACAGATTAAGCCTTTTTTCTAACGGATAAAAGCGTGACTATGATTTTGGACGTACTGAGTTATTTAGGCAATTGTCGATATTGATTGTTATTCCATATTATTTATCTTTAAGGTGATATTTTCCCCCCACTAATAATTTGCTGAAGGGTGTTAAACAAAACACCTATAGGATACAACAAACCCTAAATATACAACAGCGAATCTATAAATTTTTGTAATTTAAATAGTTAAAGCATCCTGGAGGGAAGAAAAGTGAAGTGTGGTCTTTGGCAGTTTGGATTACTGTATATAGACAATAAAACATTTTATTTTCAAGAATTGTAACTTTTGTAAATTAGTTTATTTTAGTAGAGTTGTAACTCTTCAAGCTTAAACTATCTACAATTGGATGGACAATAATCCTACGCGTCTCACTTGTATGAAAAAAAATTAGAACCGTCTGATTTCATTGAAAGTGTCTAGTGCCAAGTGCGAAGTGCGTCAATAAAGCACCACGTGACGCTCGCGTGTATGTTGTGTTCCACCAAAACTATTTTTAATTAAGTTTACTACTTGGTTTCGACAAAAGGCTTATATATGGGTTGAAAACGTTTTATACATTTCCGACAAAGTCTCTTGACAAGGACTTCTTTTTAACTTTCACATTTATCCACAAAGAAACTTAATATTACAATCTACCCAATTATATATAACTGGGTTTAGTATAGGTATCGAAGTTTCCTCGAACTATAAGGACCATCCAAACTAACACTTCAAACTAGTACATATATAGAGAAAATAATAACATCAAGATACAACAACACATGCTTGTAATGTGATCAATACGTTCAGAGTCATAAGCATGTGGACATTATTGGGGTGGGGCGGATGCATAAAACATCAATAAAAGAAAGAACAAGCAAATTACATTTTTAGACTCTGTATTCTGTACTTGATGAAAAATAAGCTAAATAGTTTAGGTATAAGAAATGACTAAAGAATACTTTCTAGTGATGTGCATTTTTTTTCATCATGCTTCATTATAGCGAGCTTAGAAAAATCTAGTAGCTAAGTAAAGAATTATAGTGATGATGACAATCACGAAGAGCAATTCTGTTATAGTGAAAGAGAAGAGACTCATGAGGAATATTTCCTCTAACAGAGTTGCTGACTAAGCATGATGAATTGGAAATGTTAGTAAGTAGTGTTGCCCATGTGATGTAGACTAGCTTGGCTTACTGATTGAGCTAGCAACATCCAATTGAGCGGTGGGCTTCAGAGTGGGCTTCAGAGTGGGCTCTAGAGTGGGTTGGTCCTTGACACTCTTGGCATTACTTTGGACATCCCTCCTTAAGATAAAGGGTGGTGGTATCACATTAAGCTTGACCTTTAGATAGTGAAAGGCTGAACCAGAGAGAGATTTTATGAAGATGTGTGCTACTTGTTCACTTGTTGGAATGTACATGACATGGAGCTAGTTGGCTAACACTTTGTCTCTAACAAAGTGAATATCTATTTCAATATGTTTTGTTCGTGCATGGGAGAATGGATTGGAAGTAATGGAGACAGCTCCTTCATTATCACACCAAATTACATGAAATGAAGTGGAAATTAAAGACATTTATGTCATGAGAGACTGAATCCAAGACAGTTAAGAGGCAGTGTGAGCCAATGCCCTATACTCACTTTTAGTGTAACTTTTAGCAACATGTTGCTTTTCTTAAGACCATGAAAGAAGGATTTCAAAGATAGAGAGGGAGTTAGTTGAAGTAGAAAACCTTCATGAGTTGTTCCCTTGAGATACCTATGAAATCTCTTACATGCTTGCCAATGAATGGTAGTGAGACAGTGCAAATATTGAGGTAATTTATCGACAATAAAGGCAAATGTCAGGTTTGGTTAGGCTTAGGTATTTTAGAGCTCCAATCAAACTTATGAACTGAGTAACATCAGATAAGGACTCACCCTTCTTTACTGAGTTTAGTAGAGTAAGTAGCAGATGTGGGACATGATTTAGCATTTGTCATGTGAAACTATGCAACAACTTAGATATATACATTGTTTGGGACAAATGGAGGACAGTAACGGTATGAGTTACTTCAATACCAAGGAAATAGTGAAGATTGCCAAGATCCTTTGATGAGAAGGTAGAGTTTATTTTAGAGATGAGAGTGGATATCTATGTGGAATCATCGCCAGTAATCAATATGCCATCCACATATACAAGAAGATACACAATTTTAAGGCCTTTATGTAGAATGAAAAGAGAATTATCTGATCTTGCAACCTTAAACCTTTGCGCAACAATGTTCTTTTCAGTTTGTCATATCAAGCTCTAGGGGCTTGCTTAACCGCATATAGTGCTTTATGAAGTATACAAATATGATGAGGAAAAGACATATCAGTGAAACCTTCTGGCAGAGACATATACATAGTTTCTATATCTTGTCAGTTGTTGGTGATAGCAATGGTCAACATACATCTGACAATAACAAGCTTGATCACTAGGCTAAATGTTTAGTAAAATCTAAACACGTAGCCTAGTGAAACCCTTTAGTAACAAATTTTACATTGTGCATTTGAATGGAACCATCAGCATTATACTTCAACCTAAAAACATATTTATTCGTAATGATGTTTATGTATGGGTTGAAAATGTTTTGTGTGTCCATAATGGATCTACTAAGGCTTGTTTGACAGTATGAGCTTTTGTAGCAGAAGTGTAGGGAAGGGTTGTTGCATATGCTTTTGGTTTGTAGATACCAGCCTTAGAGCTTGTAACCATAGAATGTGTGTTTTGATAGATAGGTGGGGTGATTAAGGGTGAGGTAGGTATAGCTGGAAGAGCTGCAGTAGGATCAAGGCCATTAGGCAAAGGGAAAGCACTTGGAGAAGGAAGCTTGTTACCTAAAGGAGAAACATGTGAGATAGAGTCATTTGATGTTTGGCTTGTCTGAGAGAGAGGAGCTGCCCTGTGACCTACAAAAGGAAAAAAAGGGTATAGATCAAGAAGATATAAGGTGAGCAGTATTAGAAATAACAGGCACAGAGGTGGGAAAACCTACTTGAAAAAGAAAAGTACATTCATCATATGTCACATTAATGGTAGTTAAAAAATTACCCTGATAGGTGTAGGCAAAGGTAACCTTTATACATTGGTGAATAACCTAAAAAGACACATATGGTGGACCTAAAAGGTAACTTATAGTTATTATAAGGCCTTAGGTAGGGAAAAGAAGCATAACCAAATGATTTATGAAAGATGTATTAAGGTTTGTGTTGGTGAAGTTTCTGATAAGGTGAGAGATTTTGAAGCACGGGAGTTGGAAATATGTTTATAAGGTAAGCGGCTGTTAGGAAAGCATACCACCAATATCTTATGGGCATGGATGTATGGGTTAGAAGTGTGAGGCCAAGTTCAACAATATGTATGTGCTTTGTTTCATCTTTACCATGTTGGTGATGGGTGTGGGGGCAGGGATGCCTGAACCTGATGCCATTGGCAAGGAGATACTGAGAAAAAGACCTATACTCACCCATCAGTTAGACTGCAAGCATTTTATAGGCAACCCAAATTATTTTTCAACTAGGGCCTTAAAGAAAAAGAAGGTTGAAAAGGCTTCAGATTTGAGTTTTAAAGGGTAAGTCTAGGTGAACATAGTGTGGTCATCTATGAAATGGATAAATAAACCCACTGGATGTAATTGGTGATGGTCCCCAAATATCATTGTTGACCAGTTCTAGGGGTTGTGAGGTGACAGTATGAGAGGGTGGGTGATTTAACCTATGACTTTTACTAAATTGACAGGCATGACAAATTGTGAGTGGCCCAATGTGCAATTATTGTTTAACATGCCTAACAGTTTGTTTTGTGATAAGTATAGATGGATGACCAAGTTTATGATGCCACAATGCAGCATTCTAATGAGTGGTAATGAAACTAGTAAGTAAGGCATTTTGAACAGACTTAACAGAATTTTTTTTGCATTTTGTTACTAAACTTAGTATATTCTCATTAGTTTTGTAAGACTTCAAGGGAAAAGGAGAAGTATAATAAGCTATTTTGGAATTTAGACTAACAAAAGGAGATAAACAATCATTAAACAGATAAATATTGCATGTTATAACAACAACATGATGATGAATGTACACAAAAACAATATTGTGAGTAGGTCATTCATAAAACAATATTGTGAGTAGAATTCACAAAAATAAGGTTATTAACAGTAAGATTAGACACATTCAGCAATTTTATAGAGATCTCAAGCACTCTGAACGTAGATTTCAAATTCAATAAGTAAAAGGAAGAAGTGATAGAAATTTTACCAACATGTGTAACTTGAAGCTACTTACCATTACCAACTATGAGCTTGTATGGTCCCTGATATTCACTGTGTAAACTCATATTACTCAAGCATGAAGTTACTTGGTGTGTGACTCCATTGTCAGCACACCAAGAAGTATTTGAACCAACTTCTAAATTTAATAGGGAAGTTAAAAAGTTAAAACCAACATTGAAATTAAGATTGAATTGGGATATTATACTTGTGATAGAACTTTGTCCATAATTAAAATGAGCTTGAGGAGTTGGTTGGTAGGTTTTGTCAAATCTAAACCAATAGTGAGTTGCTATATGGACATGTTTACTGCGTACTTGGCATGTGACTCTCTCATTGGTTATGCCTCCTCTTGAGGTTTCATTTTACCCATTGCTAAAGGTCTAGGGTTATTCCATAACTGATTTGAGCTATTTTTCCTGGCATAGTTATTAAAACTACTTGTGTTTTGTGCCAAGTTCGCACAAGCCATGAGAGCTACATCTTTTTCCAAGTTTTGATTTTCTAGTCTGGATTCATGGATCAAAATTAGAGACTGAACTTCTTCTACATTATTATCACGTATAAAGGTAATGATCACAACAATTGGATCGTACTCTGGAGGTAGGCTATTTAAGATATTAAGTATAAGGTCTTTCTCACTTATGGGATCTCCTACAGTAAGAAGATGGTCTCCAATGGTCCTCATTATGTCAAAGTAGTTTGCAATTCACTTGTCTTCTCTTCTGGTAATGTAGAGGGAGTTCTTCACACTTAACAACTTTGCCTTTGACCTGCTGGTGTAGGTTCGTTCTAGCGCACACCATATACTGTGGGAAGTTTCATATTGCAACACAGATCCTAGGACTCTTGTCACTCATAGTAGATCTCAACCAGCTTAAAGAAGTTGGTCATTTCTTAACCAATGCATGAAATCTGGGTTTAGTGTTCCATCTTGAAGATATTTAGTTGATTTGGATTGTATACTCAGAATGTAGTCACTCAAGCCATGACCAATAATGGCTGGCACAATTATGAGATTTCCAGAGTATATGATTGTCTCTGTCTAATTTGATAGAGAGTAGATCTTAGGGTATTGATAAAAAGGTTTAGCTCAATTGGTGTTTTGGCTATCGATTCTGAGTTCTGATAGGAGTTTTCAGAAGTTGCCATTTTGTTTTTGCTACTCAAGCTTTGATGGCTTTGATACCGAATTGAGTTTTTGGACTTTGTATTTTGTACTTAATAAAAAATAAGCTAAAGAGTTGAGCTATAAGAAATTATTGAAGAATACTTTATATTGATGTGCAATTCTCTACATCATGCACCTTTATAGTGAGCTTAGAAAAATCTAGTAGCCAAGGAAAGAATTAAATAGATAAGTTGAGTTGGTGCAGTTGGATAAGTTCTCACACTTGTATCATAGAGGTCGTGGGTCGAGACATATTCCCCCATTCCACTTTGAGTTTGTAACGTAACTTTGATAAAAAAAAAAAAGATAAAAGAATTAAAGAGATGATGATGATCATGGAGAGCAATTATGTTAGAGTGAAAGAGAAGAGACTTGTGGAATATTTCCTCCAACAGAATTGCTGACTAAGCTGACTAAGTATGATGAATAGGCAGTGTTGCCCAAGTGATGTAGGCTAGTTTGGCTTGCTGACTGAGCTAGCAACATCCAGTTGAGCAGTGCGCTTCAGAGTATGCTGCAGAGTGGGCTGGTCATTGACACTCTTGGCATTAATCTTGACAAAGCAGAAGGCAGTAGAATGTGGTTGGGGCTGAACTTTTCAAATGAAGAGCATTTTGTTCTCTTTTGAAGTTGCAGTTCTACGTAAACTTAATTTGGACCACATGACAACCAAAAAGAATAAAATTCTACATAGTACACTGAAATTTAAAGGGTTTGAAGCTACCCCCAGTGTGTTCCTTTTTAATTTTTTAATTTTTTTTATTATGTTGTCCATATTTTTGGATAATATCAAATATATATGTTGAACTTTTCATGTAGTAAAAAAACATGCAAGTAGTTAAAGGGAACTGATTTTATTTACCTTTTTCAAGAATAGGACGAATGAATATTACAGAAAAATATCACTTGAAATTGTTTAAAGATCGTGGTTTAATCAAAACAAATAATCTATGTCTACGTACTTTCATCGGAAAGAACTCAATCTTGAATTTGTCAGGAAACAAAGACAACCAGCTCGCTCAAATAGAGATGTAAAAAGAATAACAATAAAATAAATGATGAAAATGAAATCAACTTTCCTGAATGTTGGGAATAAATTGCATGTTCATCCACGAGACGTTGAGGTTGAGGCAAATGTCGAGTCTCATCGCTATCGCTTACATATGGCTACCTATACTTCTTGTTTTTTTTTTAAACGTAGCAAGCTAACCCTGAGAAGGAAAATGTAGTTAAAGATCAAGGCTAGAAAAAAATGTAACTGGCAATATTCATATATATATATATATATATATATA